>PVKN010012076.1:0-21078 GCA_004027915.1 Capromys pilorides
ATATACTGAGTGATTACCACTACCAAAAGGGAAAAAAAAAAAAAAAGAAAACTTGGGGTTGGGGAGATAGCTCAGAAGAATAAGTGCTTGCCTGGCAATTGCAGGGTCCTGAGTTTAATTCCCTGTACAAAAAAAAACAAAACAAAACAAAACAAAACAAAAAAAAAACCACCAAAAAACTTTACATGTATGCATTTTTCATGAGTTCACTTAACAAGCATTTATTGATATTTTCCACTAAACAGGCACCTTCACAGATTTTTGTTTTTACATGTATTTGGTACAGGGTCTCACTACAGTTTGAACTCATAGTGATCCTTGTTTTCACCCCAGCACTAGGATTACAGGTGTGCACCACCGCGCCCAGTCTATCTTCATAGATGTTGAGGTTACAAGTGATTAAGAAAATAAAAACAAAAGAGAAACTGCTCACATGATACCTGATATGAACATTTGTATGTGAACTAAATAAAGATCCAAAGATTGTACCAAAGAAAGTTAGAGGAAGCTTGATTTTTTTTCCTCATAAGTATTTCATTTTATTTAAAAATCTTTTTACAAGCCTATCTTTTGCTACCATTTTCCTTCAAAATTAACTTCAGAAGATCTGGCTGCAGCTCCAAGCTACAGAGGTACCTCCCAGTTCAGAAACACAGTTCGTTCCACAGTTCTGCAAAGATGGCAATGTTCATGTTTGTGCAGGAAAGACAGCTGTGGTCATATTCAACACCCAGTGCAGAGTTTGCAAACGAAAACAAAATTCTGGAAAATGCTTCCATTTGTGAACTAGATTGTTTGTTCCCTGCACATAGAAGTGTTCATGAACTGAGGTACCACTGTAGTCTGATTCTCTCAAGTTGTCCACTCAACTCTAGTCAACAACACCAGACCACCACCTGGTCCCAATGGAGGTGCCTTCAGCCTTCTCCACACCTGAGTTCTGGGTGCCATCATCTCTAGGGCAGGTTCCTCAGCAGCATCAGGCACTGCAGCACTGCCAAGTGTTTCATGGCTTCTACTACACTGCAGACAGTGCACTGCAGACAGTGTTTGAAAACAAATTCTAACTATGCTGTCCTCCTTTCAATGGCCTCTTTCTGCCATCATAATGAAGTTCAAATTTAACCACTTCACAAATAAGGCCTGGCCCCAAATGACCACTACAGGCTCATCAAGCCTCTGTTCCAACTCCTCCTTTACGCCATCATTACTTTGGTTCCTAGGGAGCACATGCTCTCATTTCTGTCCTTCAGCATGAATGCCCTTTCTCATCTCTTACCTAGCCTGTTCTTCTCTAGGTCTCAGCCCGATAATGTGTGCTGAGAGCACTCTTCCCACACTTCCCTCAGACTGGACCAGGGCTCTTGTGCCCCATGAGCATTCATGCCCTCTACTTAGTTCTACTTATCACATGCATGTCATCAGCATTGGCTTGCCTGCTTCATCACCCGAACAGCAAGCCCTTGAGGGTCAGGACCATTTCTTGTGCCTACTATAAAGAAGTCCCAACATACGGATGTACTTTTTCTACTTCTGAGTACACAATTAAGTCTGGCCTGCAAGATCTGGCTCCAGCTTAGCTTCTGCAGTTTTCCTCTGCCTCTTTCCCGCTCCAGTAATTTGGAATGTCTGTGCTGTGACTACATCTCAAACGATGTTTCCTCCTTTGCCTGGATGGTTCTTTTCATTTGCCATCTAGCAAAGTCTTAACTGGTCTTTGAAATACCATGAAAGAAATCACTGCAGGCCATCTTTGCTGAGTCCCCTGCCACATAGAGTCTAAAACAGTGTATTTCTTCACCTGTGCTGCTCTAGGAGCTTTGACATTTCAACTGATGGGTTTGCATATTTGAGCCACCTCTGTTTCTGTATTCCCATTGGGTTTCCCACCTGATTTCTGTGGTACAGTGCAGGAGCATTTAATGATAGCCGTTAACCTGTGTGGTAGGTTAAGAGCCATACAGAGCTTAAGAGCACACACAGCCTGTTCACAGTGCCTTGGAGATGCCTCAGCCAGCCTCTCTCGTGTTTGAGCTGAGCCAAGTGAGGCCTACAGAGGTGAGGCACATGATCACACACACTCACCACAGTTCCTTAATGCTAAGATATGATTTTTTCACTTTTTAAAACATTTCTAAAGACAAGATACAGTTTATATAGTCAATGTGTTTATTTAACATAGTGTTTCCTGAGAAGCTATTATTAAATTAGTGGTGCTGCAGAATTAGCCCCTGTCGACTCAGGGAAAGGCCGCATGCCTGCAAGCTACATGCTTCCTCTACCACCACACAGCCTCTTGGAATGTGTGTCTTTTTTCTTCCTTTCATTCTGCTTTTTCATTAATCTAATCCATGCTTGTGACTGCCCCCACTGAAGTGAATGAATAGATTTTGTAATGGAAAAGGAACTTCTGAAAGATTAGCGACTAGCAGGAAGAATAAATGCTGGTCAAATGTAGTTTTGGCGAATGATGCATTTCAAGTTTTTCTGATGCGGCAGTTCCGAGAGCTTGTAAACACCCTTCTAAAATAATTGGGTCTCTAAAGTGGTTCCAAAAGATTTTTGCCTGACATAAATTCTCTAAATTTCCAGGCTTTCTGGATAAAATAGTTGACTGCAATACCATCTTTAACGTGCTCTGCTCTATATTGGAGAAGATCCATCAGGTGCCTCAGAGAGCTTGAGACAGGAGGAGGCTCAGGTGAGATGAAGCAGCAAGATAAAGAGGCAGAGAGGAATGAGGGCGAATACTTAACTTGGGGCTCCTGCCTGGGACACTTCAGAGTTATACATTTAAACATCTTAGCAGCCTTAATTTACTATATCATTTTCCCAAGGGTCATTGGATACTGAGTAACAGGTCTTTATTTCCTCCTCAGCTCCCATGCATGAGAGGCACCAGGATGATTATTTTTTCTTTCAGGAGGAAAAATTGTCTACAGAAATTACAAACAGTCCTATTTACTCTTTCTTCCTCTTCTTTTTTTTTTTTTTTTAAGGATTACCTACTATAGTATAAGGAAACTACAGTCTGTGTCGCTGGATTATAAACTCTATTTCCATAAACACAAGAGCTCAGCATTTTTTGTCTTTACGGTCACATATCAAGTAGGACACTGCTCAATTCTATAGCCACAAAATTCTTTAGTTACTTAAGCTTGTGGAGAACATTTTAGGCTTCAAGGGTGTTAAAAACCCAATTCCACCTACACATAGATGGATTTCCCTTTTTAATAGGGCAGCTTAGGGCAGGTGTATGTTGCTTTAAGAAAGCTAGACATAAAACATTAAAACTGACACCAATTCAGACAAACTGTGCAATTACAAAAAGAATTCCTGGCTTTATATCCAGATTCACCACAGGGTTCCTTTAAATGCTGCTCTTCCCTAGTGCATTTAGATCTCACAATCAATGAACATTTCTGTTTACAGAATTTTAAATTTGTTCTCCCATTAGGGTTCTAATAAGCAACATGGTACAAATAAAGAGAGTATGGGCTTTAGGTCAAAAAAGCCTGGGCTCCAATTTAAATTCACCATTTACTTGCTATGGAAATTTGGGTAACTAACTTCTGCAGGGGTTGCTCAGGCTCAGTGAAGTACCTGATTACATACAGTTATCAAAGTTCTTCCATTCTGAAATGAACTTTTTTCTCTTTCTTTTTTTAATAGTCTGGAGTCTCATCTACAAAATACGCATAATAAAATATTTCCAGGCGTGATGTTAAATACACCAAGGCCCTTCATGTATTAACTCTCATGGCCTTTTCTTGCTTTTGGAAAGACTAAATCTCCTCTTGACATGAATCCCTTTAAAACATTCTTTTGTTTTTTATTGTTTTTTTAATTATGGCTGGCTCAGCCTGCCCTGGGGGTGGGGCTGGCACAGCATGTGGTGCTGGGGATTGAACTGCAGTCCCTGTGGTTGCCTAAGCTTGCCTAAGCAGGTGCTTTAGACCGCTGAACCATCTCGCCAGCCCTTTTAAAACATTCTTGATAAATAATAAATTCATTTGTACACAAGCATCTACACCTGTCTGGCATGAAAGTAAGGGTACTACAGCCAGTTTGCTCCATCAGGTCCATATTAGGTCATAGGCTAGAAATTTTTCTCTTCCCTGTCTACATCTCTGCCTCATCTCTACCTGCCATACTGCAACCACCAACTCTGTACTTTTTTCCCACATTTTTTTGGGGTGTGTGTGTGTGTGTGTGTGTGTTTATATATGTGCCTGGAATCAAACTTAGGACCTCACACTTGCTAGGCAGGCACTATGCCACTGAGCTAAATCCCCAGTCCCTCTTTCCACATTTCTTTCCAGTTCTTTCCTTTTTGGGGGTCATATTTTCTGAACGTCCCTCCCCTTTAAAAATTTTTTTTTAAAAACATTTTTTATTTGATACAGGGTCTCACTACGCAGCAGCTGGGACTCATAGTGATCCTCCTATCTCAGCCCCGCCCCTGCACTGGGATTACAGGCATGCACTACCACGCCCAGTTTCCTTGGCTGGCACAGTGGCATGGCATGTGGTACTGGGTTTGAACCCAGGTCCTTGTGCTTGCCAGGCAGGTGCTTCAACTGCTGAGCTATCTCCCCAGGCCCTCGGTCCCCTTTCTTAGCTGTAGTGCATTTCACAGGTAGAAGCCTGCATTTCTGTCTCAGTGAGCCAATGACTCCAATGAACACTCACTGACGGTTTGGAGCAGATATTATCTGACTGGTATTTTAGAAGATCTCTTGGTTGTTGTGTAGACAAAAGATGGAAGGAGGCTAACAGCAGAAGCAAGAAAACCGTGAGGCTGCTACTTATACAGTCTATGAAAAAAACCACAATGACTTGAATTCAGCCGGTGAAAACAAGAAAGTCTGAATAGACTCAGGTTGTATTCTAGAGGTAAAACTGATGCTTTTTGCTAATGGCTAAGACATAGAGAGATAATGTAGGGAAAACTTCAAGACAGAGGAGAGGATATGTGGTTCAATGAATGAGGAGATGATGGTACCATTTACCATACTGGCCATCTGTTATGTCTCTTAAGAGTCAACTTCACTACAATTTCAGGATGAAAGGAATTAAGTACATTGCAAAGTAATCTGAAATATTCTTTATATATTAAACTATGGTGAGCTACTGGCCCTCTCCACTCTAACTTTTTACAGCTTAAATGTGAAGTTCTCTTCAAATATCAGGTTTTCAGGAGGAGTTTCCTGAACTCCCTGGAAGATGCTAGGAGCTCCCAGCACACTAGTCATCTCACTCAGCCCCTCAGGTTCAAACTCCTGCTAGAATCTATGACACACATGCTATAATGGGCTGTCTGCATTATTGAAAGCTCTAAAAAGGTTTGCCATAACTGCTCTAGAATAAAAAATGTCCCTCAGCAAAGGCCTCATTGTCCTTCACCACTGGCTCCTTGCACCTAGCACAGGTCTAACAAATGACATATGTGATAAGTAGACAGGCAACATGGCTACAAACACATTATGGACCAAAGTGTAGATTTTACATGAAGTTTAAGATACAACTTAAGACTCCAATGATGCCAGTGTTAAGTCTGATGCCCTCAGACCACAACCCCATATCTGTGGTAGACATTCATGGATTGCCCAATGTTTCCAGCGGCACCTTTGGGAAGACTGTTTGAGAAGCCCTGGGTTACATTTAGGATCTTGTACAAATAGTACACCAGCAAGCAATAAACTATTCTGAGACTCTATTAAACAGACGTTAAAGGGAGCTTGTTTGACCAAACTAACACCTTCAAGTTGTAGGTGAATTTTACAAGAAAGAAGTAGGAATGAATGTCACAAGGTATATTAACAATGTTATAAGAACTTAAACCCTCCAACCTAACACACATCTATCTTTCATATCAAAAGGCAAGAATGAATAGGAAGTTACAAAAAAATGTTCAATCTTTAGTTGGTAATACAGAAAAACACCCCCAGTACATAATGGGAACAAGTATTGAATCGAGCTATGCAGAAATCTATTTTGCTTGATAAAACCTACTCTAAACTCTGTTTTGTAAATCAGGAAGAACCTACATTTCTATGTTGGTGTTAAAATTGAAATTGATCTGCCTTTGTTTCTCAATGGCATCTCTGTCCTATTCAACATCATGCTTCAGGAGATTGGTCCAGGCCAGTGAGCAGCAGCATTTTTAAACAACAATAACAATACACAAAGTATAAAACTCAGAAGGTTACTGATCATGAGGTGACCTTGACAGGAGAAAAAATAATGAACTAAAGACTTTATACCTAAATAACAGGTTAGTAAACTTTACTGGATAAATCTAGGAACTTGACAGACCATCTTCACTGTGTCAAAAAAAAAAACTCACCTAACTGTTAAAATTAATAAAAAGGTTTCATCTCATTTTTCTTTTTTTGCTTTAAATTCTTTTTATTTTTAAAGTCTGTCTGTCATCTCATTCTTCTGACACTGAATTCTCCATTTACTACTTCTTCAACAGCGGAGACTTTCTGTCAGTGCAGGTAGATTCCAAATGTCAAGTGGGTCAGTAATAAATGAAAAGACAGAAATTTTAAAGAAGATGTTTAAAAATAGGCTTTAAAAATGAGCCTTAGCAAAAAGCTGACTGGAACACACTGTGGAAAGTCTGGTACAGTTAGGTACATGAATATTAACAGGAAAAAATCCTGCTGTGTTCATAAATAGTTATGACTTGATGAAATAATTACAAATAATGTAAGTCAAAATTTTAGATTAGTTACAAGTGTTTATAATGATATTCAATCTTACAAAATAAAACTATTTTAAAACTTCTAAAGTTTCCACTGAAAAAGCTACTTCACAAATAATTTCTGCTCAAATACCTACTACTTTCTGATTTTTTACAAATGAAACCTGGGGATTGACTGCCAGAGAGAAGATTTAACTATCAGGACTACGGTTATTAAGACTGTATCTTGTTTTGTTATTTTTTGGCAGTGCTAAGGATGAACCCAGAGCCTTGTAGCATATGCCAGGCAAACTTTACTACTAAGTTAAATCCTGGCCTTTTTTCCTTTTTAAAGACAGGGTCTCACTAAGTTTCCAGGGTGGTTTCAAACTTGACATCTTCCTGCCTCAACCTCTTGGAATTATAAATGTTTGCCACTGTGTCAAGCTAAGTCTGCATCTTGATTTAATAAAGAAATAGCTCAAATTCTAAGTTTATTGTTATTATTAACTGAAGAGCAACACATTTAGCCTAGAAAAAGACTAAGAAATTAAAGGTTTGTATGTAAGGACAGAGACGCACTGCCAGCCTGCCACAGGATATCTGAACTCTTGTCCTAGTGTAACCAGTCTCTCTAGTACTATCAACTCCACATAGCACACATGTGCCCTTCAACTTCAGGCAGTACTTCTCTTCATCTCACTTGAGTAACAGTAGCACAGAGACAAGGGGAGGTTCTGCCCTTGATCAGGTAAAAGCTGTGTGCTGAGAGAGCTGGCACTCTAATTCTGCCCTGGACATGGGGCATGACAGGCATCTTGTTGCAAAGACTGAGCAGTCACCATGGCAGGAGCTTAGCAAGTGCAGCATGCTCGTCTCTGACCTGGCATCTCTTCCCAACAAGTTCACCGACTAAGTTCATGTATCACAATGGGAAAGTGATAAGTATTTCATAGCCAACTGTGAGCAGCACAGATTTTTTTTTACAAGTAAATGTACATGTCTTTCCTTCTATGACAAGATTTTCCTCTTTTCGTTAATTATCTTCTGAAAGAAATCCACTCAATATGAAGTTCAAAACCATACAATGTGCCCCACTTTTACAATGTTAACTTTAAATAAGTGTTTTTGCCAGAGTGAAAATCATTTTATTTCATGAGGCAAGATTTAATAAATCTTGGGAGATAGTTCCGTGGCACAAGTGCCTGCCTGGCAAATGTAAGGTGGTGAGTTCGAACCCTAGTCTGCCAAAAAAAGATTTAATAAAGCAATTGAAAAATTTTATTATAAATAAAAGCTTTTTGGATTAAGAAAATGGTTACTATAATTTATGTAAATGTATTAATCTCAATTGGTTTCTCTAGTAAGAAAAGGAATAAATGTAGATCAATGTTTCTCTGTTAACAGTACTAAGTCTTTGCCAAGGATATGGCAAAAATGCTGATGGAAATGGTAGCGATGTGTTCACAAAGGTGAACGTAAATAGATGCACGCATGATAAATGTGGATGCTGGGTACAGACACAGACGCACAGGTATAAGATCAGACAGAGACAGCTAGAGACAGAAGGAAGACACTGGCTCAGCTGAATCCCAGTAAGTTCATTAGAGTTTCATGGTCTAAAAAATTTATGACAACAGCATTTCTATAATGAAAGTTTAAAACGTTCTATCTCATTCTTGGCTAATTCATAATGATATATTCTTAAGTATAAAGAATTATATCACAAAATACACAGCTATGTTAAAAAATTAGAGACAAAACAAGAAAAATGAACTCGAATCCTAAAGAAGGATGAGTACTTATTAAATATCTGTGAGTAACCAAAGCTGTTTAGAAACTATTAGATTAGTTCCCGGAGCCCCAAAACATCTACTTTCCCCTTGGAAGGAGAAGCTATGCCTCTTCAATCATCCCCTATATGCAAAGAGGTTTGACCCCCATGCAATAGATAAAAGTCACCCAAAAATGAACAAAAGAGTTGTTTGGAAAAACCAGAACACCATTCATCCCAGCTAACGACTTGTTCATTATGAGTGATGATGGATAAAGACTTCTCACGCTGAGATGAAATCAAGATTTATATGCATTGTTTCCTCTCCCAACTTGTGGGAAGATCATCATCATTTAATTCTATCTCTGCGGCCAGTGATGGGCATCCAGAGAGCTGGTTATCAAACGGCGCAGTCAGCTGGCAAAAGCCGAAACGTGCAGTTGGCACATCTGGACGGAGCCGCCACAGCCGAGGGTGAACAATGACTCCTGGCAAGCATCCAAATTGCTTGCAGACGCTAGCAGGTCTCATCTACAACCGCCCCTACCAGCATCTCTCTCTCTCTCTTTTTTATGAGAATCAGATTTTCATTGCTCCATTCAATTGCTCTCCTCTGCCATTTTTTACAGCTCTTATCGTTCCCCTGGAATATGGCCTTGAGACAGCTCATCCGTGTCCTTCACTGTGTTATCTCTGCTAACTTTTATTAAAACTTCAGCTTTCATCTGAAGATAGCTAATTAAATCTGGAACAGATTATATGCCTCCTCTTAAGAAGAGCACAAAACTATTTTCTTCAAACTGCAGTGCTTTTTTTTCTTCTTTCCAAAAGGTGAAATCAAAGGTTTTTAAGAAGTCTCTTTATTTATAAAGCCAAGATATTTGACGTGTCATATATAGGCTGATTTATAGTAAAGTTGCTTATAGTATTAAAAATCTTGGGGCCGGCGAGATGGTTCAGCGGTCTAAAGCGCCTGCTTAGGAGGGCTCAGGCAACTGCGGGAACTGCGGTTCGATCCCCAGCACCACACGCTGCGCCAGCGCCACCACCAGGGCAGGCTGAGCCAGCCACAAAATGAATAAATAAAGAAACAAACACAACAAGCAAACAAATAAATAAATAAAAATAAAATTAAAAAAAAAATCTTTAAGGTATTTCTCAGAATAAGTGTTTCTCAAAACTGGTAACATTTTTTTTTTCCAACATGACTTAATTTTCATAGTTAATACTGTAAGTCTATTTTTTACCTAAACTTGGGTAATGAAGAGTTAGAGACTAAGAGGTACTTGTGATTTATCTTTTGCAAAAAAACTGAAATTGCCCTCCACTGGTAAAAACAGAAATTTTTCTTTTTACCATTCCCAAAACACTAATAACTAAAAATTTTTCTACTGAAAATTACATGAAAACATAAAATTAAAGGTAATTCAAAAAACAAACAAACAAGCAAACAAAAAATAAAAGTAATTCAAGCTCAGGACTAATTCTGTTTTTAAGATAGTCTTCCATTAACTAGTGGTTAGCACAAATAGTTCTGTCTTAATTTACCCACATTATTAATGATAAAATGTCCATAACCCATGTACACACATTCTTCTTACATATGACACTGACCCAGTCCCTTTTTGAGGTTCAGGGAAAGCTAAAAACAAACAAACAAACAAACCCAAACCAAAAAAACACACGTTTTGGGTGGTGAGGGTTGCTTTATTTTTGTCGTAGACTGGCTAACCAAATCTAGCAATCATATTTGAAACAATTTAGGTAGACATCAGAAAACATGCACATACATAAACACAGACACACCCACGCATGTGCATGCATACATATGTGTGCATGTGCGCACACACAGACCCTCAATAATTTAGGCTCTTTTAACTAAAGGCTAAGCTCCTATTTCCATGACATGATTTTAACTAACTCACCTGCAATTTTCTGAGACCCTTTTCTTCGCTTCACTGCCTTTAGCAAAATTTCCTTCATGGTGACCTTTGTGTTGTCCACTTGAATAAGGGAGAATCCATGAGCAGCATTTCTGTAGGAAAAGACAAAATTAAATCATCCCAGAATTCAACCACAGAGATATTATTAAAATCTTCACTGTGTTTTAAATTAAGTATGGATCAAAGTACCGACTGTTCAAAATGGATTAAATAACTCTACCTGTAATGCTAGGGCAGGGAGTGATGCATTCTAGTACAAGCAGTTCCATGTGAAAGAGAGGTCATGGCTGTGGAAGGCTTTTCTCACTTATCTCAAATTGAACCTAAGTGGTCTGTGTGGGTCAGATGCATCAGGGGTTCCTCTGCAGCAAGGACTGACAACTGATAAAATTGGTTTGTGTCACTGGATGTCACCATAGGTAGACACTACCATCATAACAAGCTCATAGTGCCCCACAGGAAAAATCGGGGGGGGGGGGCAGGATGAGGAGAAAGGATATCCTAAAGCAATTAGATGGAGGAAAAATGGGTTCTTCCTAATTAGCTAGGAAGAATATCTATATCTATATCTATATCTATATATGGGCTGGTTTAATCTATTAAGTTCTAGCAAATAAACGACATACTAACTGAAGCACAAATAATTTTAAGAGAAAATACTAGCACTACTTTGAAACTTCTGGTCAAATTTGATAGGGGAGGGTTTCACCTAGCTAGGAAAAGCAGTTAATGAGCAAGTACTCTAAAACACAGCTACGTATCTTTTGGGTGAGGTATAACTTCACCAAGACAGTTAATTTCAATAGCAAGTATCACAAATACTACCCACTACATTTGGGCACTGGAACAAAACAGGCCAATTCCAAGCAACTCATGTAACAAACAGGAGCAAAGTTTCCAACTATGGAACATGGGAATTGCCACAAGGAGTTTGGTTGCATTCCCATTTCACTGTAAGAATCTCAAAGGGGAACATGGCCAAAAAACATGGCAGAACTTCGTACTGACAAGAAATCTGTAAGACAAGCCAAGCTCTAAGCTAAGTCCTGGAAAAGCTCCCCAGTAGTAAGACAGGCTGGGAAGGGGCCTGATGCCTAGGCAGGATCCAACCAGGTGGTGGCTCACCACAAGGATTCAGGCTGATCTCAAAACTGAGAACCCAATTTGCTTCCCTAATACAGAGACATCTCTACAGTCCTCCTCTCCATACGGTTCACTGTTTAATCCTTGACATTCCATTTGTTAAAAAGCAAAAGCCGATGCTGGTCTGGCCAGCACGATCATCCATTTTAACTTGGTCAAGTTCTTGCTATCGAACAGCAGGCTTGAGAACTGTCAGGCTAATTTTACTGAACACTCTGTTACTGAATCATGCCTGAGCTCCAGCCATTCTTTACCTCACAAGCTGGACCCCATCCCAGAACAATCTTTAAAAGTTTATTTTACTGATCAAAGCAAAATAAGAAATAGCTCTTAAAAAAAAAAGAAAAGAAAAAGAAAAATACAAACCTATACTTAGGGAGTGATGTAGTAAGTGATATTTTGGCAGGAGTACGGAAATGTAAAGTGCCTTGTGCATTTAAAAACTTGGGGTATTTGCTCTGGCGATAGGCCAAGGTGTGTTTGGAACAAATGCCAATCAGCCACGTTCAGATCTGCCTTCCCCTGTTTTCTCCTCAGACATCAGTATGTGCTCCATCTGTGACAATATGTTGGGCAATGGATGAGGAAGGCCAAAGGCAATACAAGTTCTTAGGTACTCAGAAAGTAGCTCTGGCCTATACCTCACACCCATCCACCTAGTTCTACCTGAACTACTGGAGATTCAGGCTGCTTCATAAATTACTTACAGTCTCTTTGATCTGCTGCTGGCTGATAGCATTATTTCAGGCCAATACGTTCATATTTTTCAGCAAAGGCAGACTAATAGCTCAAAAAGAAGCCTTGTGTTTAGACTAACTTCCATAAATTAAAAGTGTCCTTTTAAAAGATTTTTGAATGCAGGAAAATCCCCAGTCTGTATTTTTTTGTCATTTTACCAAAACGTGCCTAGGTGACAAGGTTAAAGCAAGCAGAGGAAATCCCTGGCACTTATCATCCACAGGCATTACTGATAAATTGTGTGGTGGAGGAATAAAGGATTACCTTCTGTATTTTTTCATTACACTTTTCTTTTGTTACAGAATACATAAATCCATTGTGGCACAATGTAATATGTATCACCATGCTACACCTGCGGACGCTTCCGAGCGGCTGCCATGTCTGTGCAGTCAGGAATGATAAGTGAACCACCCGTGAATGTTAACGATAGTGATCATTCTGAGGTAACTCGGCTCTCCATCTTCCTTTACAGCCTTCGTGCTGAAGCCAGGGTAGCAAGGTTCATGAGAAGAAAATGAAAACAACAGTGAAGGGAAGGGGCATGTGCAGCACTCGGAATGGGCCTTCACAAAGGTGCAGTATCTTACTCTGGGGCTCCATTTCTGTAAAAACATGTACATTGAAAGGAAGAGGCTCTAGCCTCATCCTGCATGCTCACCCAGACCCACTAAAAGTTTCCTCAGGTCCATCCCACAATCCACCATTCCCTCCCCTCCAGACAAATGTAAACTTTAGATATTATGCCATGTCTAGAGCGCTACAGCAGAGTAGAATGGGCAACACCGTGGTTTTGAGAGATACCTGTATCTGCTTCTAAGATGTACTGAATGTTAAGTGGTTCTCAGTATTCTTCAAGGTGTAACTATTAAGTTATGCTCACATTTAATAAATGCAAACGGAGACTTGCTACCACAATTTTCAGCTTGATTCCCAAACATTCTGGGTTTCATGCCTCATTTCTTTACCTCCAGGGTTTTTTATGGGCTTTCTAAAAAGTCTATTGAAATACATCTTTTAGAGCCCTCTTAACGTCATTAGAAGGCAGTGTGTCTGAGACTAAGACAATGATCCTGACAGGAAATGTGTGCTACTAGTGCTGCCTCTCTTCCTCTGGGCTGTGACCTATACAGGGTAACTGGGCCAAAAGCACAGGCAAGACACACACAGACCCAGCTCTGGGCTCTGAGTCTGCTCCCTCTGAGAATAGGAAGTTTGTTTCCCCTGGGTGCAGGGCACTCTGAGGGCAAAGGAAGAGGTAGCTGCCTTCCTGAGGGCTGCCTGTGCTGGTGCAGAAAGAAGCTCTACTCCAGAGAGCTGACTAAATGCTGCCAAGAGTGCTTCAGTCAATTCAGAGCTTGGCCTTGTCAAGTCTGCAACCACTGAAAAACGCGCAGGCGTCTTAAAAAGAGATTACTCACTTGAAGAATTCAGCGCTGTGTCTGCACAGAGACATTCAGTTACCACAGAGAAGTTCTGATACCAGCATTAACTAGACACAATGAACGTTTCTCTGCTAAGTAGTGAAACAGAGGTGATGGGAGACAAGAAACCAGCACAGGTCTTCATCTGGCCAACTCCTATTCTGTGAAAGGACAGAGCTGGAACTCGACTCCAAGTTGGTGGGATGGGAATTAAATACCCTTTGACAGAAAGCCTGGTTCCATAGCTAAGCAGAATGTTGCCCTAAGGACCTCAGCTACATCCATTAAATGAGGACCTACCACTAAGGCTGGCAAATAGTAAAAGGAGCTTCTGAGTGATATCTATGTTTCCTCGACTCAAGTTGTCATCCAGAAGAAACCCCATCACACTCAGCCCTCAGTTTCTACTTAGATTGCTTATTAGGAGGAAGGGATCTCAATACTCACAGCATGCAACTGGTATTAACATGTGACTTTGCTGGGCTTACAGGCAGCATTCAGGAGGGTGTCAGCAAACAACTTTAGGCCTCAGCATGTAAAACCTCCCTCTCAAGAGACAGCAATCTGGGCTCCAGTTTCAAAGCTTTTTCTGTGAGGGAGTGAACCACATTTTCTACCTTGACTTAATGCATTGCCTCTGGATAGGGATAATGGAAGTAAATAGTCACGGTGCTTATGCAGAGAAATTCAAGATTGTGATTTGTATAGTATGTACTATTTCCTGTGTAACAATTACAAAAATAATAGTTATAATGATTATTCACTGAACATTTACTATGTGTCAATGCTGTTTTAGCCTCTTCTTTAAACAATTATATTAAACTCACTTAATTCTGTAACAGGTATTATCATTATCTATTTTACAGAAATGAAGGCTTGAGGCACCAAGGAATTTATGAGGTCACTTGTCCACTAAAGATCCTATTTGGGATTCAGTTACCAACAATATGAGCCTTAAGTTATACAGCACAGTCCAGTGGGAGAGAAAAGGAACTCAAGAATCTAAAATTAGAGTTCTTAGTGATATGGGTAAGCACAAGGAAGAGTGCTGCTGAGACCGGATCTCAGAGAAGCTTTCTAGTGTAGTTCAAAACTGTTTGTTTGTTTGTTATGGCCAGCTCAGTCTGCCCTGGGAGTGGGGCTGGCGCAGCATGTGGTGCCAGGGATCGATCCACGGTCCCTGCTGTTGCCTAAGCAGGTGCTTTAGACCGCTGAGCTATCTTGTTGGCCCTCTAGTGTGGTTTAGCTCAACACTATGCCATGGAAAATGCCCGTAACATCAGAAAGCAACAAAGCACAGCAAACACCAGAATGAAGCTCTGCCTTCCTTGGATAAAGGACATAATCACTCTGACTTCATTTCTTTGTGGACAAAATGGGAATGATAATAATTCGTGGACTATAAAATTGTATTTCCATAATTCCATCATAAAATGAATACTTAAACAATAACTGATATGAGAGGATTTTCTTTATACAAAGAAATGATATGTACTGAGGACACAATGACAATAGTCAACATTTACTATTTGTTTATAAAATTATTCCTCAAAAGGCAGGTCTCATTTACAGCTGGAAATTGAGGTTTGGTCAGGTTAAGACCCTTGCCTGCAGTTACTCAAAAGGTTAGTAAATTATCCTGGAGAATCCTGGAATTGTCTTACATGGTGAGCCTCCAATGCTTGTGTTTTTAACCCTTTGACAGCTCAGAAAGGAGGCTGAAGGATTCTGGGAAAGAAGAGAATCACAGAGAGCACCTCTTCTAGAATAGAGCCCGATGACTAATCTGTGGAAAAGGCTGGGCTCCCAGGATAGGCATTCAGTTTGATTAAAAATGTCCTGACTCTTAGACTAACCATCTGACCTACAAGATCCTTTTTTAAAAAGACTATGAAGAATGTTAAGGTTTCATGAGCCACATTTTAGTTTCCAGGGGTAGAAAAAGATTCCAAGAGCAGTGCGAGGGTCTCCAGTACTGACCAGATCAAAACAGTGATAAGGACGCACTCCTCTGCTTCTCAACCTGCTCTGGTTCCACTTTCCTGTGTATTCATTCTTTAGTACCTCAAGCTAGAAAATGTAAGTACATGAGCAAGAGACAAACTTGTAAAAACTATAACTTGCTTGCTTTAAAGTAAGTCCATCGGGTATTTATCCATAAAGAGAGTTTATACTAGTATGAATGTCACAGTTTGTTTCCCTTTGCCCTGACCAAAATTTTTTTTAAAGATCAAAGTGTATTGTGTAAGCATGCGATGTCTGACATTGGACAAAACAGACATTTTCCAAAAACATAACTCGATAGACTAATGGGCAGTGAGAAGCCAAAATGACTGCCCTCCGCCTTCTCCTTGTGTATCTTTGCCAGAGTCCTTGGGACTTGCCAAATCCGGTCATGCCTGCTTAGCTTGCTCGACTGATTGTGCCAGAAAAGAAAATAAGACACAGATGTATTTGAGCTCTTTGAGATGCCAGTAAGAGAGACAGCTAATGGCTTCATTTCGACCCTCCCCTTCCAGCTGGGCACAGGTGGGGGATAATGAGGTCCCTCTCCCTAATCAAACTCAATTATTTACTACTCTATATAACCGCAAAGACATTCACATTCAGTTCAGAATATAAAATACACCGTGGGCTACTTCCAACCACTGCCAGTGGGTATTTATAACAAACTCAAGTGGCTAACAGTTTGCCTTGGCAGGAGTTTAAGTGTGTAAAGTTTTGCAAACTGTTTCTGTTCAAATATGTCCTGCTGAAATGGGGTCCCAAGCGGGGTTCTATAACTGTCAGGTCAGTGAACTGCATAACATCTGAGAATGTATTCACCATGCAGTGCAGACAGGATCTGAAAATCAAACGCTTCATTCTACTGCAACCTTCTGAGAAGCATCACGGTTTTTTCAACGGCAAGACTGACATTGTATTAATAAACATTACAAGCCACTAGCCTGACATGTACATAGCAGCAGCTGACAGACTCCAACATAAGCTGAAGAGAGAACAGAGGAAATAAAAATGAGACATAGTAACTAAACATGGCCAAAGGGGGTGTCTCATGAAACAACTCACATTAACATCAGAAATGTGAGTACTAAACTTTCAAGAGAGGTGGCAACTAAAGTAACGATCTGGTGTGATTTTTGGATACCAAAGTAAGTTGATGGTTATCTAAGATGTATGCCTATATTATAGGAACAAGGCAAATTCTGGCACAATTTCAATAGTCATTCCACTGAGCAAAACATACATATTTAGCTTGTCTGACCTTTACATTCTTAGAAGTATGTAATTAATGCTTTCTATCTTTATTACTTGCTCCAATATTTCTGTCACTTTAAACAGACACAAAGAAAAATCTTTTCTTTTCTCTAGACAGTAGCTATTGCCAAAAAGGAAATCAAGTCAGATTTACAAATACAAAATTAAACAGGCTGCATATGTTACATTTCCACACACGAGGACAATCTGGACAATGAAAATGTTTGCTAATACAACAAAATGAAAAGAAACAACACACAGTTGGCCCTCTATGACTCAGGCAAACAATAAATAACCAGGATAATTTATATCCATATTGTCTGCTCTGGTTATAGAGAATCCACCCATCTTTATTCCTTACTCTATTTCAGCCTGCCCCTTACTAAATTATGTGACCGTGGGTGACTATCTCCCTCTGAATCTCAGTTATATGCTAAAAAAATGAGTTGCTTATGAGATGGTACCTAGGGGCATATAGTGGAGTAAGTGTTCAAAAATGCTTTTCTTTCTTTTCCCCTTTCTAGATCACAAGGCAACAACATAAAAGAGCAGGACAGACTTGGAGCTAATGACAGCCTTTCTGATAAAGGCCTGTTCACTTGGTCTGCTTTGGAGACATATGAAGAAGATAAACAGAACACAAGTAGGAGAGAGCCAGAAGAAGAGGTCTGAGTAATGCCTGTAAAGAGGCAGGCTTAGAAGATGTCCTGGCTTAGGAGGAAGAGGATGAGGGCCACAGCCAAGGATTGTAGCCCAGTGACACTGATTCCAAACCTCTTATCTCCAGAGCGGTAAGAAAACATTTGTGTTGTTTAAGACACACACAATAAAACAACAGACTCCTTTTGAAAAAGCCCATGCAGGAAAGAAGAATGAATCTGGGGCAAGCCTCTCAAAGCAGCTCTCTCTTTCCCTTTATGTGAAATCAAGAGGGTCCAGGTAGTCACCGGGAACCTTTGGAGCCATGTTCCCTGATGCACCCCAGCTTCTAGTGCAAGACCTTCCACCCTCTACCTCATAGCTCTTTATCCAAATGCCAGAATGCTAACTGTATTCCATCTGCTTGCAGTTCTTGCTTAGAACTCTTTGTTCCTGAGTTCATCTAATATATGTGTGATGTAATGAAACCATCACAGCTGTGTTTGTCACTGCTGTTTGTGAACTCACAAATTTTGACTCAATTATCCCTGTGCTGAGATGTGGGAGAAGGAGTTGGACAAGGAAGGTCCCTCCCTGTCTTACCTGTCTAGAGGACCAGCAGGTCTCAGTTTAGTCATTGCTGGCAGGGGTGCATCTCCAGATGCTGGGTACCATCTGATACTCAGCACTTTATCTGGCTTTAGGGACCAGACCAAACCCTTCCATTTCCCTCATCTCCTCCCTCTCCTCTCCCACACTCCTGAGATCCAACCACCTTCAGTGCTTAGGCTCAAAGTATCAGTCAGTAAGTCAGGGATTCCTGCTCAGGTATACATCTGCTCTATCCAAAATCAATCAAGAACAATAATTTAAGGCTGAGGCAGGAGGATCAGTGCAAGTTTGAGACCAGCCTGGGCTACAATAGTGAGCTCAAGGCCAGCCTGAACTGCACAGAGAGACCCTGTCTCAAAAAAAAGACAAAAAAAAAAAAAAAAAGAACAATAGTTTAGAAATTCACTTGCAGACTTGGTAAGCAAGCAGTTTCCATACACCAGCTCCTCATTGGTGCAAGCTTTTAGAGTAATCCATATACCTTTCTTAAACAACTCTATTCCAAGGGTTTCCTGGAGCCCTGGGGCCTGGGCCTCCAAGAGGAAGTCTGGAGGTGGGCCTGACTTAGAATGTAAGAAGACAGGGCTGGGCATCTTGGTGCAAGCCTGTAATTCCAGCACTTGAGAAGCTAAGGCAGGAGGACTATTTCCAGTTTGAGACCAGCCTAGACTACAAAATGAGCCAAAGCCAGCCTGAACTGCATAACGAGACCCTGTCTCAAAAAGACTGGAAAAAAAAGAAAAAAAAGACGCTCAAGTCTGCATTTTTTCCCATGGAACATTTTTCCAACAGGGATTCATTTAAGTTAAACAGTCATTCTTTTAAAATGAAAATAATTATAAAACATAATAATTCTTTACCTTTGCAAGACAGAATAGGGAAATTTCAAAAAATTTATACAATGAAATACATCTATTTTCTGATGTTTAGCACTTGGGAGCTTGAGGCAGGAGGATCACTGTGAGTTGAAGGCCAGCCTAGGTTACATAGTAAGTTCAAGGCCAGCCTGAACTGCATAGTTAAGACTATCTCACAACAAACCAAAACAAAAACATATATTTTTTTAATGTTTCTGTAATGAGTACATACTGTGTAATAAAAAAAAAAAAAAAAAAAAAAAAACAGAGAAAGGTTAAACTCCATTTGCATCTTGTCGCAGAGCATTCAAACTGATAAATCTCTAATGATATCAAGAGGAACAGCAAGTATATAACACATCTAACTTACCAGGGTCTGAGCCAATATGAATCCTCACAGCAGTCATTTCCTGAGGTTGGTGTGTCCCTCCTCATCAAAAGATGAATTCGCCAAAGAAATTTCAGAATTCAAAAATTTTATTTTATTTCACTGGAAATCATACATATATGGATATCTATGTATGATATGTATATGTGTGTGTACACACACTTTTATATATATAATTTTTTTTTCCGGAACCGGGGATTGAACTCAGGATCTTGCACTTGCCAGGCAGGCACTTATGCCCCTGAGCTATCTCCCCAGCCGCTACGTATGATATATTTTAATTTAAAAAAAAAAAAAAATTCATTTATGCTATGGCAGGCTCAGACTGCCCTGGGGGTGGGACTGGCGCAGCATGTGGTGCCAGGGATTGAACCGCAGTCCCTGCAGTTGCTTAAGTAGGTGCTTTAGACCGCTGAGCCATCTAGCTGGTCCCATATATTTTTACTATGAGCTGATAAAAAATATGGTGTTTAGGTAAAAAAATTATTACAGTAAAAGACACATTGCCACTAATCCCCCTTAAAACGCCCCCCCTCACTTTGAATACACTTATCCCGCTGTTCTTGACATTTTCTGAATACACTTATCCCGCTGTTCTTGACATTTTCTGACAAAGTTGTAGAAGCATACCTTTGTCAGTCTTTACAAGATGTGATAAAAAAAAAAATTACAGTGAGGATCGGGGAGACAGCTCAGTAGAATAAGCGCTTGCCTGGCAAGCATAGGGTCCTGAGTTCAATCGCCAGTACTGCAAAAGAATGAATGAATGAATGAGTGCCATCCAGCAGAAAGGCAAGCTCCTACAATATTACTGTGTCCTCAGTCACATTAGTGACAAACTTCTGGCTCTTCCCCAAAGTCAAAATGACCGTGAAATATAAACATTTTCAATCAATTTAGAACACTGAGGCAGCTATGCTAGCATAACAAAAGACTCTCAGGAAAGAGGACATTCAGAGCTGCTTCAGAAATTGGCAAGAAAGGTAAATGTGCTCGAAGTAAGGGGGTTAGAGGGGGATTAATGGCAATGTGTCTCTTCACTAAAATTTTAAAATTCAACATTCACTGTGTTTTGTGATCAAAACTCCTATGATTATCACTGAACTAAGTAAAAACTTGTTATTTTATTATTTTTTCTTTTTAATTTTATTAATTTTAATAAGAAAAAATAACAATGAGACAGTTTCAAAATACATTAGTAGGACAGTCATAATAATTAATACAATGCATATTGTCTTCACGATAGTTGTTCAGAGTACAAGATGCAGACATAACTTTTCTAAATACTATTAGTACAAATATTGCTTCTCATTGAACTAAGAGAAAGTAGCTGTGTATATAGAACAATAGTCCATAAGAGTAGTGGGTTATCAGCAGAACTGGTAATTTCTGAAGTTGTTGACTTAAGTCATTTACAGCTTAACATATTAACATGGCTTTACTTTCATCTCGTGGTTAAACTTTTCTGCAGGATGGTTAAGACCAAGTTAAAGCAAGACCTATATAACAAAAATGTAACTTTTGTATCTCATAAGGTCAGTCAAATCCCCTCAGGATTTACCCTGAAACCATGTACAGCATTTTGTAGTCCCCACCCCCACCCCCACCCCCACT
>PVKN010012077.1:0-21079 GCA_004027915.1 Capromys pilorides
TTCTCTCTCTCTCTCTCTCTCTCTCTCTCTCTCTCTCTCTCTCTCTCTCTCTCCATCTCCCTCTCTCTTCTTCCCACCTACATAAGTCACACACCCTTGGACAGGGCACAACCCATAAACACAAGCGTAAGCAACTGCTCACATGATGTAACAGGAGACAAGTCACAATCCTCATTGCCCAAAATATCTTCCGCACCAAATGCCATGGTGCCTAAAATTCCCAGCATTAAACTCACTGCAGCTAATGTTCTCCTTCCTTTAACTCTTTCCCTCTCCCAGTGACTACACATACAAAACTGTCACCCTTATTCAACAAGACTGCAGCCCTGAAGATCCCCTGGTGGAACTGATCTCTCATTAAGTCCCCAAGGTTTAATCTGGATCTCTTTTGTGGTAAATGTTGCTTTTTACTTTAGATACATGTACTCTTCCCATCAGGCATAATCTTAAAATTCCATTCTCCAGTGTGGTCTTATTTGTCTTTCTACTGCTAACCCATCCCCAGGCTCAGAGGATCCAGGATCAGAGACGACACTGGATAAAGAATCACCGTCTGGCACTGTGTGCCCTGGGGGTGAATGGATGGTGAGGGACAGCTTCACCTGGGCTCAGATCTTGCTGTCACAACTGCTGTTTACTGTAGCAGTCGCTCCATTTCTCAGGTCCCTTCATAAAAGATAAAGCCATTGCAGAGTTATAAAACACCAGAGCTCTCCCAGCCATCAGCGTTATCCCAGTAGTTAATCATGCACTTTACACACGTTCAGCAAAGACCCAACATTATTCGTGAATTTATGAAGTGAACATACACTGAGGCAAGGTTTTTGAAAAGGAATGGTAAGATAAACGAAAGTAGAGTACACACAAAACTAAATTTTCTTTTTTTTTTTTTTTTAATTTTATTTATTTATTTATTTGTTTGCTCGTTGTGTTTGTTTGTTTCTTTCTTTCTTTATTTTGTGGCTGGCTCACCCCCCCTCCGGTGGTGGGGCTGGCGCAGCATGTGGTGCCGGGGATCGAACCATAGTCCCTGCAGTTGCCTGAGCTTTCCTAAGCAGGCGCTTTAGACCACTGAACCATCTTGCCGGCCCAAAACTAAATTTTCTATGATCCTATTTATTTAGAAAGTACACTGTTGGGCTGGGGAGATAGCTCAGTGGTCTAAGCACTTGCCTAGTAAGCACAAGGACCTGAGTTCAATCCCTAGTACTGCTTCTGTGCTGGCCATGGAAACTCAGCTTGGTGGCACATGCCTGTAATCCCAGGGCTGGACAGGCTAAGACAAGAAGATCACTGTGAGTCTGAGCTGTGTAGCAAGACCCAGTACCAAATAAATAAATAAAAGATAATTTTAAAAAAAAAGAAAGAAAGAAACTGCACTGATTCAGTGTTGCACTTCCTAGCAACCAAAGAGGAAAAAAATATTAACGTAAAATCATATTGATAGCTCAGAATAGTATTGCTCTCCCTGGCATTAAGATCCAAAAAAATGGAGCTGGTGGATTCAGTCCTCAAAACAGCCCAGCAATGAATGCACCAGGGAGTTTCCTAGAGTTATTTTCTGCAATGTCCTTTCACACAGAAATGTTTGAGTTATCTACAGCTACACACAACCTCAGCATAGAGGCTTGAGGTGGGAAGTCACTTATTAATGTTTCACTGACGACTGAAAGGACTCAGCTAAGCAGTTCTTGGTTAGGGTCTCTTGTGGAGCTACAGTCACATGGTAGATGGGTCTGGAATAACCCAAAGCCTGCTCTGGGAGTTCTCAAATAGCTGGAGGCAAGAACAGCTGGTCTTCTGCTATCTCTAGATGAACTTGCCATGTGATTTTTTAGCCTAGGAGCATCAGAGCATCCCAAATTCTTAGGTGGAAGCTCTGTCAGAGAGGGAGAGAGCTGTGCAGTCTTTATCGTCTTCCATGGCCTGGCCACCAAAGTCACACACCACCACCTCTGCTGCATGCTACATGCTAGGAACCAGGTACTGACACCAACTTATGTTCAAAGCAAGTGTAAGTAAGTGATTTTGACGAAAGACTGCACAGGAATATGAGAACATGTTTGAAAACCACCATGACCAACAAAATAGAAATTTGCAATTCAAAAATTACTCTTTGTTTGAAAGTCAAAAAAGAAATAATCTGACTTGATCCCAGGATAAACCTTACAATATCCAGAGTCACGTTGTCAACTGTGGTATCTACTGGCACAGTGGCTATTTACATTAAGTTTTTAGGTTGTAATTTATAATTGCTAAAAATTTTTAAATGCAAAACTTTAAATATTTCCATTTTTAATAGCCACACTTCAAATGCTTGATGGTGGCACATGGCCAGTGATCATCAAGTTGCGTTGAACAACTAAAGAACATTTCCATCATCACAAAAAGTTCCATGGGACAATGCTAATCCAGAATAATGAAAAAAAACAATATATGTTTCAGTTGTCAATAAAAATTGCTTACCCCTCCAATTAAGACATTGGTAGGCATCAGTCAGAAAAGAAGTCCGAATTTTATGACAAGAGTAGAAGCTGCAGGAAGTCCACCTTCCTATTAAAGTACAGTCCGTATACCCTAAGAGTCAAGAAGGCGGGGATAGGTTCACCTCCTTTAAAGAAAATGAAGTCTCCCAACCAAGACCCAGGTACCTGGCCATCCTTCTCTGTTCAGAGGTTTTCAGCTAACTCCTGCCAGCAGGACAAAGATTTTCCTTCAGATACTTTCCTCAAAATTGTTTCCTCAAAAAAAATTATGGGAAAGAAAGATAAAAATCAAAGCTACCAAGTCTATTCCCTCACTCATTCAACCTATATTTACTGTGAAGACACAAATGCTATATGCTTTGTAACTGGAAAAAAATTTTTGAAATAGACTTTACTAATCCCCCAGGCTCTAGAAATAAACAAATGTCAATAATACATCCAAGAAATGTCTATTTTAAGTAGCATCCTTTGCTAGTGAAACCTCCAGAGAAAAGTGGTTGTGAAATATACCCCTAAGTAGCTGAAAAAGTCAGCTTGATATATATAATCCTTGGATAGAAGCCAATTAAATTGCCAAATTTGATGATTTGAGATTTTAAAAATTTGAATTCAAGCCACTTGATTTTCCAGTAAGATAAAGAGGCCATTTCTAGCTAGTGACAATAAAATTCTATCACCAGCACAGAGAATGGTTATTTTTATCCTTATTATAAGGGTGCATGCAGCTACGTCATGCACAAATTGTTTCAAATCATTAAGATACAAATTAAAAAGAAGAACTGGAGGAAGCAGTGACAGAACATAGTTCAGTTTTTAAACACAAGAATTATTTCTGATTAGTGATAGGCCATTCCCAGAAACATTCTGTGTGGTTTAAACTCAGAAGAAAGCTAAGCTTTAGTTACCAAATCTTGCAGCCCAGCTGCCCTGAATGTTCTGCTTCATTCTTCCTAATCCCCCTCCGCTATTGTGCCCTCTCATCTGTGCCTCAGGAGGCAGGCTTGTCAGACAGGCATACACAACTTGCCCACCCACTCCTTTCTGGAGGAGTTTAGCCAGTGTGGAATAGCAAGAGGAGACAAGAGAAAGGGAAATATTCCTCCAGCCCTCTTGTTGTACTCACCATATTGGGAGCATCCCTTAACCAAAAGCTATAGCTCATGTCAAGCATTATTCTGCATATCGCTCTATCTTCCAGTAATCCTTCACTTACTTGACCACCCAAGCCTTTGAGTTGCAAGGCCCCTCTACTATCTCTAGCCAAAGGTATTATATCACCCTCTACTGAATTTTCTCAACCCTGCCTATACCTCTGCTTAACATTCCTTTTAAGTTACTCAGTTTTCATGGATAATTTCTGACAGATACTAAAGACACTCCCATTGATTACTATAAAGACCAAAAAAAGCTCAAAGACCAATAAGTAATCTTAGAGTTCCTGAAAAGGGGGGGGGGGTGTTGCTGCTGTTATTTTGTTTTTTGATACACAGTCTCACTATGCAGGTCACACTCATATTGATCCTCCTTTCTCAGCCTTGCTAATGCTGGCATTGTAGGCATGCACCAGCACATCCAATTTCAGGGCTGGCACAGCATGCAGTGCTGGGGATCAAACTCAGAACCTTACTCTTGCCAGGAAGGTGCTTATTTTCTGACCTGTATCCTCAATCCCTCCTCAGAGGTTTTTCCAACACATCATAAAGAGTTACTAATGCAACCCGATACCTACATTCAACCTGTTCCTCACAGAAAATATTAGGGAAAAAACACTGAAACTTCTTTATGAAACATTAAAATGAAGGACCCAACCAAATAATTATGGTTTGATAGACAAATATTGCCTTTAAAAAATAAACAAGAGGTGGGAGTTTAACTAGATAAATTTAATAAATAAATAATTGTCGTCCCCCCCCCCCCATTATAGCAGAGTTGAAGGATTTCTGGTGGTTGGAAGCCTTCAGGAGCTACTTTGTAGTCAATAATTTTAAGTGAGGAAGTAATACCAATGCCCAATCAGCAAAGAGACTTGTTATCCCAAAGATCAGTGCAGTTGTTGTGGAGTTGAAGACCCCAAGGCTGCCTGTTTCGGTGAATGAGTGGAAATCCTTAGAGTCAGGCAGACCGGCTTTTAAATCTCCAAGTCAAAATCATTTATAAAGTGGAATTAATAAAATTTTCTGGGACTGTTGTAAGGATTCAATAAAAAAAATACTGTGCTTCCATGAAAAGCATCATACCTAGTTCATTAAAATCATTAGCAAATGGATTTTCATTTCAAGATCAATGGAAAATTCAGCAAGTAGACTGGGGGGAAATGGGAAGGAACAGACTGATAAAGCACTCCCTGGTCTCTCATAGGTAATCCACATTTGGAGAGCCTCAGTAGTGGATGAATTCCCTTCTGTAAGGGAATTTTCTTCTTCTCTCTCTTAGAAGATCTCTAATTTTGCCTTTTCTTCTACCATTTTATGTTTCAAAGTTAATTAACAGTTTTGCCAGTGTACCACAGTGGTCTCCTCTTCCTATTGCAAACTCTCTGGGAAGCCAGTGAGTTCCAAAGGGTGTGGACAGAAATTAGAACTTCATTTGCATCCCCAGTGCCCTTCCAACTGGCCACAAATTGCTCTGGAACCTGGTACCAGAGAGATATGGAGTGCAGTGCCCGTTAGAGCCTCTGCTTGCTATTTTAAGATCATCCCACCTAGGTGACAAAACACTCCCTTTATGCACACACTGACCCCTGGCAGGGGCAGAAGCAACCAACATTTCCTCCCTACATGGACACCTTCCTTTCTTTGTCTTGGGTTACACCAGAGTCACATCCCTAACTTTACCTCTTCATATTCTAACATAAAACTAAAAGACAAAGAGATTCTTCAATGGGACCATAATGAAATAAGGATGAAGACAAAGTATGTTGACAAATGGGAAGAGTGTTCCAAAGATAGAAATACTACACGATGTGGAAAAGCCAAGTCAAAGCAGACTGAGGGGCCTGGAGGGAAATTAACTAGAATTGCTGCCCTGGTCCTCAAGTAGTTTTATAGATATCTAGCCCTATGCTCAAGAACCTAGTTCTCCTGATTCTCATAACCGGGTTTCCAGTGGATTCCTCCAGGAAATGCTACCTGGTGAACAGAACAAACACAGGTAAAAGGAAATCAACACATGGATGACACTTGCTATGTACCCAGCATCATGCAGCATGTATTTTTACATATTATCTTAGTTAATGGATAATCACCTATAAAACAGACAATAGAATGCTCATTCCACAAGCACAGACACAAAGACTCTGAGAAGTGTTGGGTTACTTGCCCAAAATCAACTTGCAGCATTGGCATTTGCACTCACTCTTCCTGTTCACAGCCCATTTCCATTCTGTTCTGCTACAAGTTAATCAAGGATTTGCCCATCAATGATTCAGCATCTTTACATAGAGCTCCAAGACCCTTGTCCTTACTTCCTTATCAGCTCTTTATCCTTTACACAAAGCTGTCAAGGGGCCATACTACTGGGCATCTGGACAGCCCAGTAGTATACAGCATTCTGTTATTCACTCGTCTCTTAAATATAACTGGATGCTTGACAAGAGCATCTCTATCAGCTACCTGTTATTACACAGCAAGCTATCCCCCACATTACTCAAAGCACTTTTTTAGGTCTCATGATTCTGTGCACTATTTCACTATTCTCCCAAGGGTCTTGCCTGAGCTCTCACATGAAGCTTCATCTGGATGATGGGTTACCTGAGGACTGGGTTCAATGAGGGCAGCTTGGGGTAACAGGGTCTGTTTCTCTCTCCACCCAGTCTTTCATAGCAGGCTTCACAGCACAATAATCACAGAGAAACTTCCAGAAGGACAAGGCCTGAAGTGGGAGCATTTCCAAGCCTTGGCGCCCATCACATGTGCAGAGGTCTCACTGACTAGAGCAAGTCATACAGCTCACCCCAGAAGCACTGTGGAAGGGGGTTATCCAAAGGCATAGACACCATGAGGTAAGGTACAATTTGCATTATGACTGAAGGTTATAATCATAACAATGTCTTTTTTCTGGCCCAGTAATTCATATCTCTCCCACTGGCAAAATACATTTAACCATCCCCAGATCATCAAAGGCCTTACCCAATCATGACATCAAACTATGAGTCCAGGATTTCCTTGCCTGTCTTGAGTCCAGACATGGTAGAGGTTCCTTTGGTGCCATTTCTTATGCAGCTACCCATGTGTGGATTCCCACCATTCAGGAACCAGGGAACTAAAAACTAAGTTATCTGCAACATGCATACCCATGATGCAGTTGTGAGAATCACGTGCTCAGTAGATGTTCCAGTTTAAAAGAGGGGAACACAGGAAGCCATATGGTCATCACTGATTCCTAGCTCTTTGGAAATCCAACCATGCTTATGTTCAAAACCTTCTATTCTGGGTATGAGGAGTAGTCTTGAACACAGCATGGTTTTACTCCCTAAAAGTGGTTAGCACTGCTCTCTGAGATGGCAGTGCTTTAAGTAATAAGAGCCTATGTTTGAAACTCAGTATATTCGCAGCTGATCTACTGCCTCTTTTACTCTTGAATCTCTTGTGCACCAGTTAGGCTAAACCAGTACAACTCCATTATAAACTTTGTGGGTTACTGTCCACAAAAGCTACCTACCAGAATTATTTTTGATAAAGTCCTACATTTGGGCAGTCTATCAAAGCACTGTGGGAAAATGCCCTTAAAATTCTTAGAAGTCCACTTGCTCTAACAGTTTAACACACATCATTTTAAATCCCTCCAGGATCTCAAAGTCTCATTGCTATGGGTATGATTTGATTTGTGCCCTGAGGACTTTTCTAAGTTGGACAATTTTTCTGTTTAGAGAGACTCCAAATGTGAAAGTTGTATTTCCCACCCCAGTACATCCTAAACATTCCATATTTGCTTTGCATTCTGTTTGAAAATGGAATCATTTCTTCCTTAGTTCATCTTTGTCTTTCTACACTCTATTATACATAATTTTTGAAAAACGGATTGGCCCCTGCAGCATTCTGAATGTAAATTTCCTTAAGCCAAAACCACAGATTCATTAAGTACATTTTCTGGCTTCCAAGCTTCTGACTATGCTGTGTTATCCCAGTACTATGTGTGGTCATACAGAGTAAGACCAGGCTCCAGTAATTACTATACTTTCTGCCCTTATACCCTCTTTCATATGCCCAGTTCTGAGGCCAAGGCCACATAGTTTACATTTTTGTTGCGGCAATATCTGACTTCCAAGTATCAATTCTTAGATCAGTTTTCAATTTCCATGAAAAAAAAAATCTAAAATATTGGTGACTCAACAATGCATTATTTCTCAGGGTTCTGTGAGTTAGCTGAGTGATATTTCTGCTGTTCATGCCTAGGATCATTCATAGAGCTGTGTTCATCTGGGAATACCCTCAAGGACTTAATTCTTAGAGGACTCTCAGGGGTAGAGCTCAGCTGGCTATCAGGGACCTGGTCAAGATCCTCAACTGCCTATATGAGAGATGCAGAGAAAGGATGAAATAAGAAATAGACATATTTAGTAACATAGGAAGAGGACTTGGGAGATCAGTGCCTCAGGATGGGCAGAGACAAAGACACTCCAAGCCAGCCACTGTTTATCAGTCAACATGCAGGAGGGGACTTGGTGCTTTTCATGGAATAGCACAGAGGTCATGGTAGAATGGGTAAGTATAACATCATACAGGAAACAAGCCAAGATCGATCCACACACTGACCAAGAGAAGAAGATGATGTCTTCATTCTAATACCCAGTCACAAAGAAATGCAGGGTAAGGAGAGCCTAGAGCATACTATGTCAATTTATAATTCCTGGTCCCAAACAGCTGGCCCCACCACTGCATAATATTTAATTCTGGACTTCTTCATAGCATGGTGGTCTCAGAGTTCTAAGAGGAAAGGTCCCAAAATATGAGTGTTTATCAAACATCCATTTCCATCCATGTGTTTATGCGATGTTAGCTAAAGTAAAGTCACATGGCTTGAGACCAATACTGCACCACTATGCCAGAGGAATACATGAGGATATGGACACTTGGAGGTGTGATCCCTCTGGGGCGTTTATATAATGATCAGTGTCAAAATGTAAGATGAGTGCTCTTTCCTTACACAAGTGTACAATCCAGTGTCTTACTCATATATGCAAATTTGATATGTATTTGTTTAACTGAAGGAAAGACACACAGGGTTTAAGAAGCATAAGACTCAGAAAGGCTAAGACTATAAAACCAACTCTTGCAGACACACACACACACAAAAAAAAACCCTCTACAACAAAGCTAACCAATTTTCCTAACCATATCTCCATGCTTTTCTAAATCAAATCAAATACCTTTTTTTTTTTTTTAATTTTAGGGAAGAATCTACAGGGTATTCAGGGTCTCAGGATCTCACTACTAGATCAGACTCATAGTGATCCGCCTGTTTACAGCCTCCCAAGTGCTAGGATTGCAAGCGTGCACCACCAGGCCCAGTCTCAATTACCATCTCAGAGTACCCCTGGGGCAGAGCCAGCAAGGCAGGCCTGGAGATCGAACCCCCAGCCCCTGCGCCTGCTTGCAGGTGTTTTAATCTGCTGAGCTATTTGGCTGGCCCTTAAATCAAATATATTTTCTGGTTGAGAATTTGAGGGCATCAAGAATTTAAACGACTATAACTCATCAGCCTTGTATCTGTTATGGTCATAGCAAGTTGAGAAATAAATTCTATAGGAATTTTCTTTTTTTTTTTTTCATCCTAAACAACTGTTTGAACAGCTGAGTGATCAGATGACAAAGTTCCCTCTGTGTTTGCATGAGAGAAAAAGAATTAAACAGAATCACTGGCATTTCAAATCCAGTATTTAAATTTTGCTAAGATTGGATGTTAAACTCGATTTGTCTTTCCCATGTTAGGAAGTAAGCATATTTAGTTTTTCATGAAATAAAGAGGCTCAGGAAAGCATTTTAATAGCCTGAAAGGACCTCTATCAGTCATTTTCTCCAGACATTGGGATTTTTCATCAATAGTAGTAGGTAATGAAGAATACATTTGATTAATGATAGCTTTTTTCAAGGATTGAGAGGCTGTAAAATGCTGTGCCAAAAGACACATTTTTCCCTTTCTACCAAGTATGATTCTAATAATCCAGGTATGTTTGCACTATTTCTCCCCACGCTGCAGAATATCCCATCAAAGTATAACAAGGGGATTTGCTGAGAGCTCAATTTGCATGCAGTGGCTTTTTGTTCTGTTTGTTATTCAGTTAACCCTGTGCCTGGATCTCCAGTTCGGGCAAATGTCCAGATCTAGCAGACAACAAGAGAAGCTCCTGAAGCTATTCTCTGAGACCAGAGGGGACCACTAATACTCTCGATCTGAAACCTTCCTACCTATTAGCCCTCCCAAGTTGATGGAGCCCACTGTGATGATGATGATGATGCTAACAATAGCCAGTCTTTGTTGATCCCTCACTGCCCCACATATAGGTCAAAGTATTTTATGTGGATTAAGTCATTTAATTGTCACAACTCTGAGGTAGGGGGCCAGGGAAATAGTTCAGGGACACAAGTTCCTGCCTGGCAAGTGCAAGGTCCTGAGTTTGGTCCCTGGTTCCAGAAAAAAAAAAAGCACTCTTACAGACCACCACACCTGGTTTACATAAGAGTTTAAAAATGCAACTCTGAGGTAGATGTTATGTTTATTTCTACTTCACAGAAAAGAACAGTGAGATGTAAGGCAATATATTATATTATATCACATCACATCACATCAATCATATTATATCATATTTAGTAATATACTTTCAAGCAGCAGCACCTGGATTTGAACCCACCATCTCTACTGCTTCAAAGAAATTGACTGTGTACAGAATTGAGAGTTTCTTACATCACCATAGCCTCAAGACTGCATCCTTAGCAGTGAGTCACCAACACACAAGCGTTGATATTAATCAACTTACCTAACAGTTTGATGGTTTTTGCAAATTACTAGTAGAAAGCCAATTGTAGGAAGCTTGGTATGTCAGCAAAGGCCAACAACATCCCAGCTCAAGTCTTTTTTCTTTGATTGTATGAGAATCAATATCTTCATATAAGTCAAATGAGATGGCTACCCAGGCCACTATCTCTACAGATACTTTAATAACTTCCAGTCCCACAAAGCTGGACTCACATGTGCCATGCTCCTTTCCCACTCTCCACCTTTGCGTCCTGCCCAGACACACAATACGGATTTCCTAAGGGCCTGTTGAATGCTAACCTGTTGTGGGCACACAAGACAGCCCTCCATAGTGGGAACCTTTATTTTCAACAGCCCTGACTCCAAATTTGAGAAAAGTGTTCAATTTGGGGAAATAAAAAGTTGGAGATAAAGAAAAGGGAGAGGTGTTTTAGAAAAGATTCAGACTGGGACTGGGAATTTAGCTCAGAGGTGAAAAACTTGCCCTGGGTTTGGTCCTCAGACCAAAAACAAAACAAAAACAAAAAATAAGTAAGGAAGGATTCAGGCTAAACAACCTTTCTAGTCCCTTCCAACTCCTCCTCTACCCTCTTGAGTTCCTCTAGGGCAAGCATTATTAGTTTGATTTCAACACACACACTTGTACCTGTAATTACTATATAATGTCTGTTTACTTTTTTAAGTGAAAATGAATTTAAATTAATCTTGTTGTGTGAATTTCAAGGCACCCCCTGAGATAAATGAAGACACTCCAGGGTGTCATCAAACCAGTGCTGGGAATCCACGCTCTAAAATGTAGAGAAGCAAGCTCATTAAGCCTTCAAGGAGCCAGGAGAGAGAAATACATATAGATATGCAGATAGCGCACATTAAAGAGTTTTACACGTATATTATTCGTTTACATATATACACACAGAGACACAGAAAAGGTGGAAGAACAAAATGCAGTTTTTAGGTGAACTACCTCTTATAAATTTACTATCTGGGCCATTCATTTTCTAAGGTCCCCGCACTACAGAGGAGAAGCCAGAGGGAGCATTTCCAAAGATCTCCCTCCCGGGGCATGCTGAGTGCTAGCAAAAGGTACTTGAGTGAGATATGAAAAGACAAGAGAGATGAGCTCATTCCTTGCCTACAAATGCATAAGCAAATGAAAGATGCAAAGCAGCATCCAGGTGAATTCCGTGCAACTTCCCCTCACTAATAAGACACTGATGGAAATTTTCCAGTTCTTGAGATTTACAGTAGAAGCCAGCTTCCTGGCCAGGTCTTCAAGAGCAGTCTGCCAGGTGTTGCAGGTGAGATCACTTAAGACCTTTGCAGAGCAGCTCATCAGACAGGTAAGCCCAGAATTCCCTCTGCGGCTTCTCTCCACATCTGGAAACCAAAGAGTGGCTGCTCTTTTCCTAACTGAACACTTTGTAATATAAACAGAAAGTAGGTAATCATTCTTTTTGGTGCATGGATGTTAATGTTGCCCAATATTATTTGTATAATATAGCAATAAGAAATTCAAATGATTTAAATATGTAATAGAATCAGTACACCCATAGAGAAGCTATGAAAGCTCAAAAGAGGAACAGAAAGGATGAATCATAAGGAGCTGAGACGGTTTCCCAAAGATAGCAGCTTGTTCTCAGATTGAACCTGGAGGGAGACAAGGTGTTGCTGCCAGCTACAGGTTAGGGCCAGCCAGAAAGCACAACCTCAACCAAGGCCATCAAGGCAGCTCTGCTACCTGCTGACCTGTACATGCCCCAGTGTGATGGCAAAACACTGCCTCAAAGGAATGAGGTGACATGAGGTGTAAGAAAAAAGGAGCCTCATCCCAGAGGACTTTATATGCTGTAAATGTTGAGTTTGCTCTTGAAGGCAATAATGAGAGACAGAAGAACTAGAAAAGTAATATCGATGCTCTGTGAAGTCACCAGAGCTGCACAGAGGGGAGATATGTAGAGGCTGAAATCCAGGAGGCCAGTCCACAGGTCCATGGAGGTGACAAGTTCCAGCAAGTCTCTGAAAGGACGACACTTGGGTGAGCAGAAAGTCAGCCACTGATCAGGAGGGAGGGGCGATGTGACGGGAAGTTGCCCCTGCCTTTCCCTCAAAACTGCAGGGAGGATGGAAGCTTTTAAATTGGAGGGTGACAATAAATGCAGGGCCTGCCACGCTTGGAATGTAGTTAGAAGGTGGAAAGAGTAGGGCGTGATATTTCCAGCATTCCTCCAGAAAGGAAATTTAGGGACCAAGCCCATCCTTGGAACAAAAACAGGAAGGCACATGTACATTTATGCATATTTTTCTTGAACGTTTTTCTAATGTGGATAAAGCCAATGCATTGTTTTAACCTGGGACCATTCAGTGTCTCTAACTGAACTTGAGCTTCCGCACAAGCTAGTTAGGGCCTTTTAAGATCTCTTCCTCTGCTGCCCGCAGCCTTACTCAGCCAAAGAGTCTCAGATCCAGAGAGGAGAAACATGCTTGTCCACACCATGTTTTCGGGGCTATGGATGGCCATCAAGAAGAAAGGTTAACAGCTGCTAGATAAGCCATTGTCACAGAGGGGTGACCCAGGCACGGATGTGTGATCCACCACCTGGGGACCCCATTCTCTGGTAGGGACTGAGAGTCTGAATTTTTCACAAGCTCTCACATGATGCTATTGTGGGTCGATCACATCTTAGAAAGAAGACTAGGGGACCAGCTAGGAGTTGAGATGTTGTCTAAAAGAACCTAGATGCTGACAACCATTAGGCATTACTGACTCACAGCATTTTTTTTTTATTTGCCCTGAAAAATGGATCTAAGTAGTCTATAGCTTTGATGATTCGAAGACTTAGAACATAGCGAAGATACAAGAAATAATAGGGCAATGAAGGGTCCAATACTGCATCCAGCATATTAAAAATAAGAAAATAAAATACATAAAGTTATCTAAAAGGTTTTCCTTTGCTACATAACAAATTGCTATAAATTTAATGACTAAAAGCAATCTATTATGTCATAGTTCTACCAGAAGTTCAGCTTCAGGTCAGCTGGGCCTCTGCTTGCGGCCTCACAGGACCCAATGGAAGTGCCAGCAGGGTTAGACTCTGGACTCAAGGCTCCATGAAAGTGAAAGTGGAAGAGCCCACCAAATGGTTTTCATGGCAGCAATGCCGCTGACCAAACAGAATGCTCTCTCTTGATTCTCCTTTTGCCTGTCTTTATTGAATGGCTTTTGTGAAGCCAAAGACTGATCTCTAACTTCTTCTTTATCTTCAACTCCCAAACAATAACGTCTGGTATAAGGCATCATACCCTACTTAAAAGTCTCAGTGCCTTCCTAGAATGATCTACAAAGAAACACATATTTGTAAAGGCTACAAAGGTGAGATGGCCAAAAGTAAGGTCACCAGTTAGTAAATCACGAATTTTTACTTATGAAATACTCTGTAACAGAATACAGGTCACACATTTTTCAACAAAACAAAACAAAACAAAAAAGAGAGAGAAACAAGAAAAGCTATCAGTGCCATCTTGTGGAAAGACCTATATTAAAATGTCCAAGGTAATCTGACCACACCCAGGCCATTTCAGAATGCCCAAGGCTGACCCATGCCCATGCTTCACCACCATTTGAATTCCTGTTCACTAGTTAGGATTAGTGGATGCTAGGCTCCAACTGCTTATTTCCTGTGCCATCACCAATTTTTAAATGATGTCTGTATCATCTCTAACCACACAACACATAAGCCTTTATGTCTAACACTATGCACACACAGAACCAGAACTCAAAACTATTCTCGTTGACTCCCCTATATGGCATGGTTTCCCAGGTGCAGAAAATGTTCATTAACCTGTCACAACACACACACACACCACATCACAAGTGCACACATATGTGTGTGTTCTGTTGTAGGAAGACCTGCCATGGGAAACTCTTGGGAAGCATTAGGCAGCCTTCTTGCAAGGACATGGAGCAACCTGTGCGTTCAGGAATGGAATCCTCTTGCCTGGCTTCTGTAGGTGAGCCAGCTGATTTGGAAGTCACACACAGACACAGACACACACACATCTAGGCCAGAATTGCTTATGATTTTATTAATTAACCTTCTTTGGATGTTATTTCACTTCTCAGCTTACTAGAATTCCTCTTTTTTCTCTAAACTGAACATTTCCATCTATATTAGCTATACATTGCTGCACAACAAACTACCACAAATTTCATTGTGTAAAACAATAAATATTTATTATGTCACAGTATTTGGTGAGTAAGGAATTCAGGAGAGCTTAGCTAGGTGGTTTTGGCTCAAGTAATCCATGAGATTAGGAACAAGGTGTATGAATCATTTCAAATCTACATAGGCCAGAGGATGGACTTCCAAATCAGCTGGCTCACCTACAGAAGCCAGGTAAGAGGATTCTATTCCTGAACTCACAGGTTGTTCCATGTCCTTGCAAGAAGGCTGCCTAATGCTTCCCAAGAGTTTCCCATGGCAGGTCTTCCTACAACAGAACAAGGCAAAACTCAAGGCTTTGATGACTCAGTCTAGTACTCATACAATGTCACCTCCACAGTAAATGTAGAGGATAGAGAGCCTGGCCCTATCAATGTGTAGTAGAACCTAACTACTCAAGGCATGAGATGCTTATTGGAGGGCATCTTAGGAGGCTGACTATGACCCCTTCCCTTCTTCTTAGACCTGTTTCTAGATCTTTGGGTTCAGGGTACAAAATCTGGACAGACAGAACATGTCAGGCCTTGAGAATTCTGACTATAGTCCAGGTCCCAGGAACCCAAATGCAAGCAATTCTTTGCTTCCATGGACCTACCTGAGAGAAGAGAATTCACTGAACTCAACTTTACCTGTACTTGCCACTAACATCAAGCCAACTGGGGAACTAGGATTTCAACATTTATATGAATGAGGTCAAATATTCTTCTAAGCTGGGGAACAGGAAGCCCTAAGTCTCTTTGGCTGAGTTTTCCAGTGGACAGAGAACAAAATGAGAAAAAAAGCAGATCCTGGGGCCAGCAAGATAGCTCAGTGGACTAAGTGCCTGCTTAGGCAAGTACAGAGACCAGGGTTTGATTCCTGGCACCACATGCCACGCTGGCCCTGACCCCAGGCGCAATGAGCCGGCCACCCAGACTGGTCATGGTAGTTCACACATGTAATCCCAGCACCAAGGAGGTTGAAAACAGAAGCATCAATGGAAGTCCAAGCTATTTAGTGAGACCTGGTGCCACATACATAAAAAACAAAAAAGCAGATCCTATCTTTAGAAGACTTCTGATGATTCCAACCCAAGCTCCTCTTTCCCCTCCTGACTTCTTTCATGCTTGTTATGTTTGCTGCACAATTAGCTTTTTAATATATATTATCTGATTGCCAGATAATGACAATTGCTTTGATGAGCAATTTAGTACATTATTACATGTTCTGGGAATAATTAAATCTGAGCCTAAATCCCCCCCAAGTATACCGTAAACTCCTTGAAGTCAGGCAAATTACTTAAGCTTATTACTCATTGCACAATCAATGACAACAGAAATATGTCCCCCAACACAAACACACACACACACACACACACACACACACACCTATCACACAAATGCACAGCATGGGTGTAGCACTCAATAAAGAACAAGGCTTATTCACCCCTCTTTGCAAAAATAGTAACTGGGCTTACCCAGGATTGTACTGATATAGCCATTATTTCCTTAAAAGCAGGGATATGTATAAAGTACACGTCTCAAAGAAATACCACACAATGTTCAACACAAATCAAAAAGCACCACTAGTGCATAGCCATAACTGTATATTCGCAGCCTCCCTGATGCATTCTACTTACTTCTTTATTCTCTATTCATTCATTTAACATTTTTTAGCACTATATATCACATCCCACACTCGAAATGTGAAACTGAGAGATGACGCAAAGTATCGTGGCTCCTATGCAAACAGGTCAACCCAGTTCAATGAAGCAGTTGCTACCCCTAGGGATGTACTTACACAGGTGGTACCGAAGTCCAGAGGCTAAATCTTCCTGAGGGTCTGACAGGCCTGTTCAAAGAAAAGAGGGTGAGAAGGCCAGCACTAGATCAAGAGGAGGCAAGGGCTGGAACTGCTGGTTTCAAAGATCCAAGCCACAAAACTACCAGAGAAGAGTTTTCCTTATAGCTTGAGACTCCCTGGGCCAACATAGAAAATTGAATGAATTCTTGACAATGGCACAAAATTCAAGCAAGGACCCTGGCCCTTTCCGGACAGGTTGATTTGGAAGGGCCAGAGAGTGAGGAAGGGGAAGCATTTCTTAGGAAACCAACTGGCCTTTCCATAGGGAGTGCTGGCAGGCACACAGCTAGCCCCATGGAGACCCACTGTCAAGGGGAAACAATTGATTGTGGGCACAGGGAAGAAAAGAATTCCTGTGTCTCCCAAAATATGGCCTTTTGTTTTGTGTTTTGTTTTGTTTTGTTTTGTTCTGTTTTAGAAGATGAGATTTGACCTCACTATCAAGGAAGGAGACAAGAGTGATAAGGAGAAAACTTTTCCCAGAAGAGTGAAAGGAACAAAAGAGCAAAGCCAGGGACCCGAGGCATTAACAAGGTCTACAGTCCTGCCCCAGGGCAGTGCAACTGGAAACTCTGGGGAGCACTTGGATGAGGAATAGTGGGGTGCAGGGTGACAGTGGCTGCGAAGTCACAGCCAAGAAGCAGGAAAAGGAATGGATTGAGCTGGATGAAGACTACTGGGGAGTGAGCCAGAAATGGGGGTGCTCACAGGAAGAGATGCTCACAGGAAGAGCTTAACCAGGGCTCTGTGCCTTTGAGGAAGGCAGAGAAGGTGGAGTCTGGCTGCTCCTGGAACCTGGAAGAGAGGTTGTCTGGGGCGCCACCTGTTTGCCACTGTCCTTTTTCATTGTGCCAGAACCTGCGAACTCAGTGGCAGGATGTTTGCGGGGGCAGGCATGGAATGGAGGAGGAGGACATCTTAGGGCCAAGTGTGCTCAGGTAGGATGAAAGGGTGGTCGGCCAGGACCACCAACTTGTTCAAGCCTCGGGTCCTCAGGTGCAACAACATGCAAAGCACCTTCCAGGTGTTTCTTCCAAGGAGCATCTGGCAAAACGCCTTGTCCATGAACCAGTCCACCAAGGGTAAGCCACTTTCACAGGGGGCAGGGGGGCTGCAGGCTGCCGCAATAAAGACAAGGACTGTTCAGATCCCAGCCGAAAGTCTGTGTTCAGATTTAGGTCTCTGCTTTAGAACAATGGCACCGATGAACTCCCAGCTGCACAGGTCAGGATGACCAAGAAAGCCTAGAAATCTTCAAATGCCACAATGACATATGATTTTTTCTAAGCGAAAAAATCCATTTTTAAGCTAGATGATATTTATGGGGAGTGGGGGTGCTCGTGTGAAGAGAACGTAATTTTCTGCTTCACTTTAGGAACAGTAGAGTGCTATAAAAGGTTCTGGAGACAAGTCATCCTCCTTAACCCCTCCAGTGCTTCAGGGTTCTCATCTGTACAGTGGAATTCATTGGTTCACCTATCTCATGATTGCATCGAATTAGGAAGTTAATATGTGTAAAAGTGCTTAAGAGTCCCGGGTACATAGCAAATGATCAAAAAATGCCCGTATGTTATTGTCTGTTACTGTTACTATAATATTAGCCTGAGTAAGATTTTTGGGTTACACATGGCAGTCCCATATTTTTTTAACAGTCCCAGCAATAGACAAATAGAAGCAGCCACATTTATAAGGTAGTAATACTTTAAATCTCAAAGACAGCAAGAAGTCTCCGATAATGACTTCTTGATATTGTCATCCGACAGGAGATTCCGCCTCAAGGTCTGAGGTAGACTTTTCTTCTCTTAAAGTTTGTGTGCATCCTCTTCGAAGAGGGTAAACTGAGGTCAGGCCCATGGATAGATAGGATCGGTGGCGCACCACTAGGGAGCAGCAGAGTCCGACCCCGGGTTGCTTTGTCTACAGAAAACAACGTGCACCAGGTGTTTTCCTTTCAAGTCAGCGCTGCCCAAGACTGCTGAAACCCCGCAGCGGCAAACAGCCCAGCCGATCCCGCAGGAAGGGTGAGGCTCCGGCATAGACCAGCCAGGACCTAAACCGCTCCTGGGAGGAGGGGCGTCTCGACCACGCCCCAACTGCTCAGCCAATCCCCGGGCGCGGAGTATAGCGTCAGCGAGGGCGGTGCCCCGCTCGGAGAGCGGGCGGACGATAGGGCGGAGCCGGAAAGGCGCGACTGGCCCACTGACCCCTGCCTGGTGCCCTCCCCCTGCGATGGGCGTACAGCCCCCCAACTTCTCCTGGGTGCTTCCCGGCCGGCTGGCGGGATTGGCGCTGCCTCGGCTCCCCGCCCACTACCAGTTCCTGCTGGACCTCGGAGTGCGACACCTGGTGTCCCTGACCGAGCGTGGGCCCCCCCACGCCGACAGCTGTCCCGGCCTCACACTGCACCGACTGCGCATTCCGGACTTCTGCCCGCCAGCCCCGGACCAGATCGACCGCTTCGTGCAGATCGTAGACGAGGCCAACGCCCGAGGAGAGGTCAGCGAGCTGGGGATGCGATGGGGAGAGGGGAGGGGGAGGTGAAAGGCGAGCAAATGCTGCAGAGAGGAAAAAAGAAAAAAAGGGGTGGACGCATTTGGGAGGAATGGAGTTGAAACCCAAAGCAGGTGATTCTACCATTTTCTAGAATAGTACTGTGCAAATAAAACAGAGACACACCTAAAATTTCAAATTTTCTGGCAGCCACAACAGTTTTCAGAAGTGTTGAAAAGCAGGTGAGATTAATTTTTGGAAATAGTCCAGTGAGTCAAAAATATTATCATTTCAGCATATAATTAGTATACAAATTCCATGTCTGTGTGTGTGTGTGAGACACTGGAGAATGAACTGAGAACCTTTACAACGAGCTACATCCCAGCTTTTTTTTTTTTTTTTTTTCTTTTTTTTGCCTCAGCCTTTCACAGTGCTGGGATTGCAGATATGCAGTGCCATGCCCGATTACAATAAATTCTGAGTAAGCTGTTTCCATTCAAACCTTGGTGTGTATTTCACCACCCACCTCAATTTGCTCTGGCCACTTTCCAAGTACTCAGTAGTCGTATGTGTCCAGTGGCTTCCCTGCTGGACAGCAAAGGTAGGTCTTGGAAGGCAGCTGAGGAGCCCAGGTCTGGAACCCTCTGATGGTACTTCTTGACCTCTGAGGACTTCAGACTTGTGGGGAACAGGAGTGCCGCTGGGCATAGGAGACTGTTGGGGAAGCCACTCCACCAAGCTCCCTCTTCACAGGCCGTGGGAGTGCACTGTGCCCTGGGATTTGGCCGCACTGGCACCATGCTGGCCTGCTATCTGGTGAAGGAACAGAGCCTGGCTGCAGGAGACGCCATCGCTGAAATCCGGCGTCTTCGACCCGGCTCCATCGAGACCTACGAGCAGGAGAAAGCAGTCTTCCAGTTCTACCAGCGGACTAAATAAGGGGCCTCAGCAGCTTTCTGCCAGGCCCCCGCTCCACTGCCTACCTGGAAGGTAGTACCAGAGACAAAAGGAAGTGGACTCGAGCTTTACACTCCCCAGTTCCCATCAGCTTCCCTGTAGGAGGGTCCTGATTGATAGGTTCCTGAGGTCCCACTGAAGTGGGGAGAAGAGGTTCCTTGAATAAATAACCTACCAGAGCCAGCTCAGGCTGTGCAGCACTTGCAGAGCGCCCCCACATTTCATGCTAGACCTGTGCTACAGGAAGGCAAAGACCACCCCTGTTCTTTGGATGAGGTTGCCAAGGCACAGAGAGCCAAGGTCACTTCTAGAAAGTAAAAAGACGGGCCAGGGCTGTGACGCATATCTTCAGCCTCTTGCTGATTCTGAAACTCTGTGTCTATTCCCTGGTGATCCTTGAAATGATTTCTAGAGCATTGGACAACGAAAAGGACGCAAATCCCAGCGTCCCCAGGCCTCCGACACTCACAGGCTAGCAGAACTCCCCTAATGCAGCCCATCAGCCTAGGCCCTCTCACTCTGTGTGTGTCCCCGCTACCCATCTCCTGCCAGGCACCTGCGGTCCTCCAGCCCCATCCTCAGACACAGAGATGCTGGAAATGAGATGGTCTGGGTGACTGTGCAGAGTGGATGTTCTATAAATAAAAGCTCTAGGATTATGACTCTTGACCGTGTTGCTCAGATGTTATCCCCCTCAGTGATGCCTTCCACCCTGCCATCAACACACTTTCAGCTTCTGAGAGGGGATCAATGGCATACAGTAACCACATGGACCATTTGTTATGCCATCAGCCTGAGCTGCTGTGGGCTGGGCTACAGTGCATCCTGAAATGCATGTTGAATGTCTGTATGTATCAGACTGTTAGAAGCTGCCCAGGAGAATAAGATACAGTTCCTACCCTGAGAGTATAAGTAGAGTCCAGTCACACATGATGGATGTTAGAGTGCATGTCTGCCATTCCAGGTACAAGAAGACAGGGGAAGGAGTCAGGAGGCCCCCACAGACCCTGTCTCTTTAGCCTAGGTCAGAGCCAGGCTCCTGGGCCACCCACTCCTCGGTACTTTCTCCTTCCACCACCACCAACTAGCATCATCCAGCTTATCCTTACA
>PVKN010012078.1:0-21076 GCA_004027915.1 Capromys pilorides
GGATGGATAGACTAAAATTTGGTGCATGCTTATATTTCTAAATATCTGTGTAAAAATGTTAACTGCTTTTATCACATTCCATAGAGATTTATTAGAATATCAATGATTGATGGAAAATACCAATTCCAAATTAATTCTAAGATGTTTGATGTTCAGAAAGACAATGATATTAAGCTCAAGTACACATGTTTTAGAGTAACAGTATCACTCAGCTTTTCTTCTGGAGGGCAAAGAATATAAGTTTATAGACCAAAAATTAGAGAAAAAGAAGGGCTACCAGGATAGCCAATATTTTGGCCCTAGCCCTTCGAGGTCAGTGAGATCTCAGGACAGGGCAGAATCTTGCTGTAACATCCTATAACTCAGTGGTTTCCCAAATTTTCTATTCAAGGAGATTAAGGGACCACAGAGGAAAGGGACTGAAGGTATATAGTGTGCCTAGGGAGAGTCACCGAAAGAGAAAACGTTCTCTCGGGCTTTCACAGAGAATGAACTGGTCAAGCAATGGCCGTGACTCATCCAGACGGCTGGCAGTGACAACAGTTCTACAAAGCACTGTACGTGGTTCCAAGTAAATCCTGAGGGGATTTGACTGACCTTGGGAAATACGAAAACTACATGTTTTCTTATACAGGTCTTGCTTTAACTTGCCCTTCACCACCCAGCAGAAAAGTTTAAACATGACTCATAAAACATAAAGATAGTTTAGTATGCGGAGCTGTAAAAGGCTCTAATCAACAGCTTCAACATTGTTGGTTTCTCCAGTAACCCACTGCAATTATGGAACTTTTGACTACGTGTACAACTACCTTCTCTTAGATCAAAGAGAAGAAATCTATTGTACTAAAACCCATTAGAAAATTTATCATGTCTACACCCTGTGCTCTGTGTAACTACAATGAGGACAACAATATGCATTGTATAAATTATTGTGAATGTACTACTAATGTGTTTTGAAACTGTCACGTTGTAATTTCTTCTTTGTTTTTAAAATTATTTATTTATTTATTTATTTATTCACTCATTCATGTTATGGCCAGCTCAGCCTGCCCTGGGGGTGGGGCTGGCACAGCATGTGGTGCCGGGGATCGAACCGCGGTCCCTGCAGTTGCCTAAACTTCCCTGAGCAGGTGCTTTAGACCACTGAGCTATCTCACTGACCCGTAATTTCTTCTTTAGAGTAATAAAAAATAAAAAAGACAAATTATAGACCAAAAATAAGAAAAAAACATGTGATGCCTGATAACATTAGTTTCAATTAAAATGTTTAACATGAAAATTGCATGGTATTAACAATTAAATAGTTAAATGAGAGATTGTAACAAGCAGATTGAATGAAAAGTTCACTGTGTTAATCTGTTAAATTATCAAACCACTTCACTATTCAGTGGGCCTTGGAAGTAGACAGGGGCATCCTTAGCTCCTTCTAACTTTATATTTGGCAGCGACCTCAATGCATTCCTTAGTTTAAAGTTTGCAGTCTTTGCCCAGCTATGCCTTACACTGCTCCACTTGTAGTATGATACGCTCTGCCTCACAGTCTAAAATGGTTTACACACATCTATCTCAAAAGTATTTATCATCTGTCTCTAATCCAGTTCCTGCTTAAGAGTAAAACCAGTTGGCCTTGGTTAGCTAAACGGGGCCTGTTTGTTTGCTCTTTAGAGCTAGGGAGCAAATACAAGGGTATTTCAGTTAGCCATATTACCTGATTCCTTTGATATGAAATCAGTGAGCCTACAAACTGTAATGAAGTCAGGCTTTCTGTTTAGACCACAGAGTAGCCAAGGTGCTCAGGGCCATTTCAATAGACTCCTAAGGGACAGGATCAGGGCTCCTATTAATATACTTAGTCTGGAATTCCTAGGACCTGGGACTACTGAACTATTTTCCCCTCCCTAACATTCTTCCAGTGAGTTACACTTCTACACATATCCAAACACTTTACTTCCAGAGTATTCACTAGCTCACTCACAATGCCAACTGGCTATTTTTAAAGAAATGACTGTCAAATCATTTGCTCTAATGTTAGCTTTAGTGAAGGGTAATTGTAAATGTATAATTCAATGAGTCTTAATAAATATATAGCTCTGGGGAGCCATTATCAAAGGGAAAAGGTAGAGTATTTCCACTTTCGTTCATGAAAGCCCCTTCTTTGCCCTTCCATAGTTAGTCTTTTCCCTGCACATGCCTCTGCCTCTTGCCTCACAGCTGCTGGGAACACTGGTCTTCTTTCCTTTGATGGAGCTTTGCTCTCTTAGAATGTTATATAAGCAGAATAATAGTGTTTTTGTAAAGCGTTTGGATGTGTCTAGAAAGGTAACTCATTGGAAAAATGTGAGGGAAAAGAAAATAGCGGAATAGTCCCAGGTCCTAGGGAATTCCAGACTCATTCCTGAATAGTGTTTTTTGTGGATGGCTTCTTTGCTTTAGCATTATGCTTTACAAATTAATGCATATTTTACATATATAAATTTTGATTTATATAAATATACATTTTTATATAAATGTTCTTTCATATATAAAATTTGAATTTTTATTGTTGTGTAGTATTTCATTGGATATATTACAATTTACTCATCCATTTATGAGTCAATGAATATTTGAGTTGCTTATAGTTTATACAAATTTGTTTTTAAGTTTTTGTGTGGTAATAGGCTTCATTGGCTTCATTTTATTTGATTAAATACCATGAAGTAAGATAGCTGGGTTGGCCTTAAATCTATTATCTATTATAAGTCTCACTTTATTTTTCTTCTGTCTTAGATATGTTAGTCAGTATTCCATTATTGCAACAAAATACCTGAAATAATTAGCTTATAAAGAAGGAAGGTTTATTTTGCCTCATAGGCTCAGAAGTTTTAGTACATGGTCAGTAGATATGGTGGCTTTGGAGCCCATGATATTCAGCTTGTCTTGGTAATCTTGGTGGGACTGCAATGCTCCTCACCTCATGGCAGCCAGAAAGGAGGAAAGAAGGAGGGAGGGCAGGGACACATATGCACAAGAGAGACAAACAGACAGATAGACACTAGTGTCCAACAATGCCCTGGAGGTTGTCGCCCAGTAACCTAAGCTCTTTCACTTGGTCCCACCTTTTATATAAGTTTTCCCCCTCTATCCATTAGCACCAGGCTGAGGTCAGGCCTTCACCCATAGTCAGGAGCTCAGACTCAGCAAGGTACAACAATGCCACATGGCTGATTGGTCACCAGGTAAAAAGCATCATTTGTTCCATTTTACCACATCACAGCAGAAGCATCAATCCCATGAAAGAAAATTTTAATATATTTGCAATTGATATATATACAAGTCACATGGAAAAGAAAAACTGCAGTAGTCAAAACACAAGATGGGTCTTTTTCTATTTGTGTGATTCTAAAAACAATACACAAACATGCACACACTATCTATCTATCTATCTATCTATCATATCCTTGTGCCTTGTGCATTTTGTTATTTCAAAATAGCTGTTGGGGGATTCTCCCAGTAACTAAAATATAAAAATTAAAAACTGAAGGGGAAGCCGTTAGAAAAAAAATTAAAGAAAAATGAATTAAAGACAATGGTTGTGCCGGGCATGGTGGCGCACGCCTGTAATCCCAGCACTTGGGAGGCAGAGGCAGGAGAATCAATGTGAGTTCGAGACAAGCCTGGGCTACAGAAGTGAGCTCAAGGCCAGCCTGAACTGCATAGTGAGACTCTGTCTCAAAAAGACCAAAAAAAAAAAGACAATGATTGCTTAACTAGGTGAGCAGTCAACGACTTTTTTTACCACTTCAAATTACACGTTGTACTGCTATAGCTCTAATCCACAGAAAACCATACACTACGCCTGAACATCAAACTTGAGTCTTCTTTTTAGTGACAGGGTATCCTGCTTCACTGCTGTTACCACAGCAACATACTTTAAGCAGGGTGATTTAGGGGATGGAAATGTATTTTTTACAATCTGGAGGCGGGGAAGGTACAAGATCAAGGCACAAGCATACTGAATTTGATGAGGGCTCCTGCCTTCTCTCTTGCCTTCCTGTGGCAGAAGAGGTATGTTAACTACTTGTCTCATTGCTGAGACAAAATGCCTGACACCCAAAGTTAAAGGAGAGGCTTATTTAGTTCACAGTTTGTAGTGGTTCTAGTCCATAGTCAGCTGGCTCCCAGGCATGGTGGCTTTGCAGACATGCATTAAAGAGGAGACACAGTTCATGGAAGGTAACAAATGGTAACACAGCAACAAAAAGGTAAACAATGCTCTTTCTGTCCCTTGTACCTTATCCAGGCTACTCAGGGAAGGTGGGACACACAGCCTTAGTCCTAGCATCCTTGATCTCAGCTTTGCACCATGAATCAATCCCCACATCACACACTCTAGATTCAACTGCCTCTAAAAAAAAAACCATCTATGAGCATATGAGGCTTTGGGAGACACCTAGACACAAGTTATAGCAAGGGGCAAGGAATAATGGTTCCCCTATAACTCTAAAGTCATCAATTCTATTTATGCGACCTCACTCCACAAAATGTGTAGAGGACCACCGAGTTGGCTTCCTCTAGAAGACAGTTTGTCTCCATGTTAGCTCACCCTTGGCCTGCTTCTGTGTACTTCTGTGTACTGAGCTGGCTAGGAAAGCACTCTACCCTTTGATTGGCTTTAAACAATGGACACTGGTCTGGCCTAGGCACTGATGTGTAGGTAGCCTTTGGGGCAAAACAACAGGTCTGTGATGCCCTGTCTAAAGCTCCCTATTACTAAGTGTGAGGTAGGTCAAGGCATGCTGTGCTGCTGGCTGGGACTGAGCCTTGAGAAGGAGGCTGTGATGACTCAGGGTGATGAAAGCTGGACATTGGACCCAAAACAGAAAATACTTCCTCAGGGCTGGCAAGATGGTTCAGCGGTCTAAAGCGCTTGCTTAGGAAAGCTTAGGCAACCTCAGGGACCATGGTTCGATCCCCGGCACCACATGTTGTGCCAGCCCCGCCCCCAGGGCAGGCTGAGCTGGCCATTAAAATAAATAAATAGATAGATAAAATAAAATGTCTGAAAATTAAAAAAAAAAAGAAGATACTTCCTCAAACTGTTGCAGGTTCCTTCAAACTTAGAGGCTACTGTTTCTGCATATCTCTTTCTGCATATTGCAGAGGTATTCTTGTGCCTCCTGCTTAGCCCAGCTCACAGTACTCACATACTTCCCACTGTTCTCTCAGTCGCCCAACCCCAAGCCACTTCTCTCTTCACAAACTAATAAAACTTGGGTTTGGTCCTCTGTTGGGATCTTTATTCCCATTAGCCATTGTTTAGACTGGACTTAGGATTCTCTTGGCTCCCCACAACTGAAGATGCATCATTTTATTCTTACCATGGGTTGCCAGTGTTTGATTGGAATTTCCTTGGTACAATTTCAATAACTTATCTCTGGGATTATAATTTATCTATTTTTTTCCTTTTTATTTTATATATTTATTTTTTTAATGAGCAGAACATATTTATTGGGGGAAAGAAAGTTCTATCCAAGAGAGGCACAGGAGGGGGGTCCTGAGTGGTGTCCCTCTGGGATTATAATTTACAAACTCTTCTGGACTGCTATGAGGTCCAGAAGGACTTCCTATAAAAGCATTTATTGAGAGAGAGAGAGAGAGAGAGAGAGAGAAAGAGAGAGAGACAGAGAGACAGAGAGACAGAGAGAGAGAGAGAGAGAGAGAGAGGGAGAGAGAGTATGTGTGTGTGTGTGGTGTTGGGGATTCTACTGAGAGGGCTTTTTGACTGAGCTACATCTCCATTCATTCATTCATTCATTCAACCATTCATAGGCTCTCACCACGTTACTGCAAGTGTATGCCACCACACTCACCTCCTCCCTCAAAACTTAAGCACCTCTCAAAGACCCAGCTCTTGACATTCTTCTATCAAATTGGTGATTATGCTTCAACATACAGATTTGAAGTAAATATATTCAGTGCACAGCATGTACTACACTGTGTTCAGGCTCCCTGGGAGTCAGGCAAATGATGTACTTGAATTTGATATAGAAAATGAACAAAAGAAACAGGTGTCACTAGCAGGTCTAACCTACAAGTCTCCTACTCTCAACCCACTATGCTTTTCCATCTCTTTGAACCTTCTTAAAAGACACAGAGTAGAGAGGGCAAGTGATGAGAAGGAAAGAAACTGAATTATCACCATTAGAAAAGTTGTCTATTTATCAGATATCCCTGTTTTGAATGTAAGCAACAAAATTAAAGAAAGAAAAATCATTATGTATTGTAAAAAATTGATTTTGAAGACTTTTTCTAGTAGTTTATCTAACGCCACAATACTCAGTTCTTCCTCCTGCAACTCCTAATTTCATTCCAAACACTCACAGAAATGTGATATATTTCAAAGTTGAAATGATTTTCATTCTCTTTGTTAACACGTTTTGTTGAGGACAAATGTAATGTTGAGGACTTTTCATGTAATATAAGCAATGCAGGGCAAAATTATGGGCATGGGCTTGTGAATCAATCGGAGTGGGGTTTGATCAACTATATGCTACCTGTATGGCTAAAGTACAGTTTCCTTCAGAGTATTAATTCTTGCCTTAGTTGTTACAAGGCTCAGGTGCAGGACCATAGAGAGTGCCTAGCTCATAGTCCGACACATAATGAGTAGCAGCAAGTAGCATCATTTCATCTTCTGTATAATTTGTGGATGTAGTACATTTGAGAGTTTAAATTTTTTTCTCATATGCTGAATACTTTAGTTTTAAAACTTTTTGTTAATTATTCCTAAAGCAGTTGTAGAATATTTATTAGGAGCTGGGGTTTTAGCTCAGCAGTAGAACTCTTGTGTAGCAAGCTAGAAGCCTTGGGCTTGGTCCTCAACACCGAAAACAAAAACAAAAACATAGCATATTTACTATGCAGACAAAAAAGATTAATTTTAGCTAAATCATTAACACTAAAGAAGTAAAATTCTTATTTCTTTATAAATCCCTAGGTAAAGTCAATTATGAAATAAAAAGGGAAGTTCAGCTGTCTTCAGAGCCTTGAGGTTTGCACTGTGACTTGTGGTTCAATGTGGAGGGTTATCAGGGCCCCAAATGACCCTGTAATCTTCTCAGAGAATAGATAACAGAGTGCAGAGACATTTTCTAGGCATTCTTCTTCAAACTATCATGCCTCTAATGGATTTTATCTTACAAATTGTCTGTCAGCATGAAAAGTTCTCAAGATTAGAGTTCTGTGGAATGTTTGAAAATCCCAGGTAATATTTTTACCAAACTAGTTCTCTAGTTGCATTCTACACATGTCTAAGTCTAGATCTTCATTCTTACATTTTTTAGGAAACAGTTGTAATAGCCACATATTCAATTGTTGTAATAGCCATCATTCTTTTCCTACGATACACAAAGTAAAATGACAGTTTCAGTCCCAATATCAGATCCATTCCTTTGTTACCTGAAAAAAGATCCAATTGTAGGCTAAAATCTACTCCCCTATCAGAGCAGAGCATCCTACCAAACAACTTAGAAAAACGTTATATCTGCATCCTTAGTACACACATGCATGCACACATGTTTTCAAATGTTGCTATAAGGTTTTAAATCTAGTTATGACTTAGAACTTGCAAATAGGAAAGCAACTTAGCTGCTAAAGTTAAAGTAAAAAGCATACCAGATAGTAATTAGCAAAAGATTTGCTCTAAAGAGAAGGGTAAGTTTATTTTATTTATTTATTTATTTATTTATTTATTTATTTATTTATTTATTGTGGAACCGGGGATTGAACTCAGGTCCTTGTGTTTGCCAGGCAAGCACTATTCTACTGAACTATCTCCCTAGCCCAAGGAGGGTAAGTTTAGGGTGTGGGTTTTTCTTTTAGAAGGAAAGGAAAAAGAGAAAGAATATGAATGAATGACAAAGCAATCATGTCTTGAAAACCCATGACAGAGGAAATATAGGCACACTGAACTTTCTATCTTTGTTATTAAACATAATTCCCTTTAACTATGACACAAATAGACTGAAGTAGTAAAATGTTTGACTAATGACAGGAGGAAATTTGGATTCACTTGTGGAACACAATAATTGGCAAGGCTAAATGAAAGTCTACTATAATTTCAGTTTGTTTTTTCTTCAAGACAGGGTCTTGCTATGCAGTTCAGGCTCACTTTTGTAGCCCCCAGAGATCCTATTGTTTAAATCTCCTGAGTGCTGAGATTACAGGTATGTTCCACCATGCCCTTCCAGGGCCAAGATGATACAACATTCGGGACTGAGGGTCGAACTTGGGTCCTTGTGTTTCCCAGGTATGTGCTTATGCTTCTAAGCTATCTCCCAAACCATTTTATCAGACTAACTATATTCAATTATTAGTTAAGCATTTACATGTGCTTAAAATTTTATGAGTAATTTCAGATAAATTAGTATAAACTTTAAAATCTCTCAATTCCATGGTGTGTCCAGCTAGCTGAAAAAAGACAGCTACTTAGTGTCATGGAAACAAGATTTATTTTTCTTTTTAACTCTTCTGAAAAGCCAATAATTAAAATAATTCTATTGACTGACTCCAATCTTTCTTTCTTTCTTTTTTTTATTTTTTAAATAACAATATGATAGTTTCAAAACACATTAGTAGTGCATTCATAATAATTGATACATTGAATATTGTTGTCCTCATAGTAGTTACACAGAGCACAGGGTGTAGACATGATAAATTTTCTAAGCCATATTAGTAGGGGAGGAAAAAAAGAAAAAAAATGTCTTTTCTTTGCGCAAAGAGGGAGTAGTTGTATATATAGTCCAACATTCCATAATTGCAGTGTGTTACTGGTGAAACTGGCAATGTTGGAGGTTGTTGGTACAAGCCTCTTACAGCTCGTCATACTAATCTAGCTCAGCTCTATGCCTCATAATTAAGCTTTTCTGCTGGGTGATCAAGGGCAAGTTAAGGCCAGACCTGTATAACAAAACATTCATCTTTTGTATCTTCCAAGGTCAAATCCCCTCAGGATTAACTTTGGAACCATGTACAGTGCTTTGTAGAACTGTTGCCAGTGTCAGCCATTGGGACAAGTCACAGCCATTGCTTGACCAGTTTGTTCTCTGTGAAAGCCTGAGAGAATGTTTTTTCTCTAGGTGACTCTCCTTAGACACACTATATTTCATTTATCCCTTTCCTCTGAGGTTCGTTAATCTCCTTGAACAGAAAATTTGGGAAACCTCTGAGTTATAGGATGTTACAGCACAGGTTCTCTTATGTCCTGAGTCCTCACTGACCTTGAAGGGCTAGCGCCAAAATGTTGACTATCCTTGTAGCCCTTCTTTTTCTCCAATTTTTGGTCTGTTAACTTACATTCTCAACCCTCCAGCAGAGAAGCTTCATGATACTATTACTCTATAACATAGGTGATTGAGCTTAACATCACTGTTTTTCTTTCTTTCTTGCTTGCTTGCTTGCTTGCTTGCTTGCTTGCTTGCTTTGCAGAACTGGAACTGAAGTCAGGCCCTTGTGCTTGCCAGGCAAGCACTTATTCGACTGAGCTATCTCCCCAGCTCCTGACTCCAATTTTTCTAACCCCTAATTGTCCAGCTATACTTTTGATTTTATTGTTTACTATTATTGGGAGGGAATCTAAATGTTTCAAAAGCTAAGAAAAGTCTTTAATTTTAAATAATACAAAACAGAAAGTTATGAGAAATAATGAGGCTCCAGCTCATAAATATTATTATGCTAGAAGAATAACAGTTCTAGGAAGTCATAAACATACTAGTTGGTATATTCTATTTTAACTTTTGATGGAGATTTATCTAGTTTTCATGTTTGAAAAACCCACACTTAAGAGGCCATCAAATAAAGAAAGTGATTAGACTTTCATCTAATTTAGATGTCAGAATGCTAACCATTAAAGTATAGGCTTTTGTTAAAACTGGCTTATTAAAAGGAACTAATTATCTTAAAATAACTTACAAGGAACTAAACAGGTGGTTGAAGTCAGAGATACTATTTCAACATAATCTTACACATTTGGTCAATTAAGTATATGAAGACATATCTCCCAAATGTAAGATTTCTAAGACGAAGATCAACTACAAAAACTCATGTGACGCTCAAAGATAAAAAAAAAAAAAATTATCCTGCAAAGTATGGGAGAGTAGTTGAGACTTGCTTAAGAAGAAACAACAGAGTACAGGATTTTCACTTGAGATTAAAAGCAGAACAGAAAAATACAATCTAGAGGAAAAGCACAATAGTAAAAAAAAGAGAACCCTGTCCCTTGGAGGGACTACTATTAAATTGACAGCTGAAGATCCAAAGTCATGTCCACATTTTAGTAGACTAAAGTTGCATCTCTGAAGTGTTAATTACGTGGCTAAGTTGAGACATGAATACTAATTCCTGAGCAGCTAGACATTTACATTGATCACTAGAAAATTAAAGTCAGTCTTTTTTTTCTGGAACATCTAAGAACTGTAACTCAGAACAGTAAATTATGGCATAAGGTAAAGCAAAGAATGTCTTTATAGTTTAAGAGAATAAATGGTGTCACTCTAGATTGAGTGGGAAGTCTGAGGACAATGTAATTCCAATCCGTAGGCTGGCTGGGTAAACACTCAGAAAGAAGTGATAGTTCAGTTGAACAGTCAGGTAAAAGAATTCTGTTAGTGGGAGTGTCACTCTTTTGCTATTTTTAGGCCTTCAAAGATTGGACAAGGCCCATTCACATTAAATAGAGCCATCTGCTTTATTCAGTTTACCAACTTGAGTGCTTCTCTCATTCAACAAGCCCTCACAAGACACTCAGAATATTTTGGCAAATATTTAGCGCATCCCCCCAACACCCAAATAGGTGAACGTACAAAATGAACCACCACTTGTCTGATGGCTGGAGTCATTGGTCATGCCTTCTCCACTTAGGAGTGCTTTAGCCTAAAGAGGTAGCATAGGGAAAAATTACAACATGGAGAAGGTGGTCACTTCCTGTGCTTGAATCTTGCCTCCAGAACTTATTGTGTGGGTGGCCTTGGGAAAATTATTGCTTTGTGCTCTTGATTTTTCTTTTTTTGTTTCTCTTTTCAATTTCTATGGTTTTATTGAAGCACAGATAAAATGCACATGGGGTTGTCTGTTCGTTTTCCATCTATTAGCTTTCCTTACTATGAAGCATGGCTTTCAGACTGGTAACTGATGGCCCCCCAAGGCTGCTCTTTCTTTCACTATAGCTTGGTGGTTATTGGAAGAAACTTCAAGCAATCTCAGCACAGGAAGGCTGGCTGCATACCAGCAATGCTTCTGGCTCTTGACTTGTGGACCAGGAACTTCTGGGAGACACTAGGGAGCTCTGTTTTGCTTTCTTTTTGCTTCCATGATCAGTGTTGGGCATTAAGAGGTAGTCTTTGAAACTTCTCTGCACTCTGTTGTCAATAGATTTGGGCTTATATTTTTGCTTAATTTTGGCTTAATTTGACTGCTGCTAGATGGACTTTTGGGTCCTCCTTTTGATGATCTTGGGCTTCCCTATAAGTCTGAGAGTAGCTATCATACAGGGATTGGAAGTAGTGGGGCCAGATAGAGACCACAGAAGTGTGGATTGTCACAGATGAAAGCTCACCAAGTAAGGGATGGTTCTTTTAATTTTTTTTCATTTATGTATGTGGTACAGGTCTCTCTACACAGCTCAGACTTGTAGTGATCCTTCTGTTTTCAGCCTTTCAGTGCTGGGATTACACATGTGCGCCACCATGCCCTAACTTTGTAGCCAGGTCAGGGGTTCAGATCCTGGTCCAGGACAGGGGTACAGATCTTGGTCCAGGCACTTGTCAAAGCAGGTACTTTAGTCTGCTGAACTATCTTGCTGGCCCTGTTCTTCTAATTCTTGACTAGTAAATCAGGCATAATAATAGTTCCTATGATAACTGTTCTTAATATTGTAAAAAAATAAATAAATGAGACACTACATGTAAAGCACCTAGAGGAATAACTAGTACACAGTACAAATTTCCCAATAACATTTTACATAAAATTAATTGAAACTTATTTTTAAAAATGACCACTTCATGTATTCTCTTGTCCTTTACAAATAAGTATCATAAAAAGCTCATAACCTTTTATTTTCTCCAACAGTGCTTTTTTCCTAAGTATCCTGGAACACATACAACAAAACATTCACATGAGTATATCTTATACACCCACTGGTCAACAGCTTTTTACTAGCTATTGTATGTTAGATAAACAGTGACAACTCAGTAAAGACCATGGCCAGCCAGAAGTAGGGCTCTGGGGGGACCTCTTAAAGTAACTCCTGAGGAAAGTCAGGGTCCTGTTTATTAAGCTCCATTTTTTGTGGCAAGGGCAAGAGGACTAGTGAGAAGAGCTGAGATAGCGCACAATGGAGGGAGTGTGAGATTGGAAGAGTGGGAGTTCCTGAGTTTGTGGCAATAGCCACAGGCACTGTGACTTAGCAGGTGAGCAGGCACTACTCCCAGACTTGGAAAAGGAGCCTGAGCACAGAATGTAGCAATGGGCTCTGAAGTCCGGGTGGCTGAAGGAAGCAGATTGGGGTTAGAGCTATCACTATATGTCTCTCACAAACAGAATACAAAGAAATGTGGGAAGGGTGAGGCATTCCTTTTAAGAAGAGTAAGACTTTCTTTTTTGTACAAGAATTTTCAGCCCAATTAAGGAAAGAAATTGATATATATTCCTTGAAAAAATTAGGCAACAGTTTCAGGATGTTATTATAGGGGCTGGAGAGATAGCTCAGTAGAATAAGTGCTGGCCTGGCAAGTGCAAGATCTTGAGTTCAATCTTCAATCCCTGGTACAGCAAAATAAATAAATAAATAAATAAATAAATAAATAAATAAATAAATGTTATTATAACATACTGGGGACAAGTATCCCCCTCTGCTGTAGGAGACCAAGTGACCTAGCCTCCCCTTCTTTCCACATGAGAAGAAATTTGTATTTGCAAAACTAAATTTTGGAAGAATGGAAAAAACAAACAAAACTAAAACAAAGCAAAACCAAACAAATGAGAAAAAACCCAATGTGAGAAAAAGGCTGGGACAATTTGGTAGAGCAACATAAGGAGGAGAGAGGAGGGAGAAAAAGATGAAGAAAGCCAAAATTTTTTGAATCGAGTGTCCAGACGGAGTATAGCAAAACAGAATCCTTTAGAGAGATGAGAGTGGGTTGCTCAGGAGAGAAGGCTGGCCTGCTCCCGTCTCTTCTGCTCTGTGTCCCATACCTGTTCTCTGTCCAGCCTCTCTGTCTTTGGTTTTGGAGAAGCCTCAGCTGAAGCTATCATGCCTATTTCTGTTTGTGTTTCACCCCTCATTTCTTTGAGCAAACGTAGAGCAAATTTCCACTTGCCTCAACACTGATCTGTGTCATTGAATGAACCCTCTCCGATGTGACCCTGGAGATGAATTTCCTCATGTTTCCCTGGGCAGAGTCACAGGAGGTTTTCAAAGGGAAGAGGACGAACCTAAACTCCTGTATACGTAGAATTAAGTTGTAGGTTCACTGACTCCCCTGAGGAAAGAGAATGACCAGGACATATCAGTAAGAGGCAATGTTTTATTAGGCAGAGATTTAAAAACACACAACCAGTGAAATACTGTGGGCCCTCTTTCTTGATCCACTGTGTTCTGTAGTTGTGAGTATTTATTTGTCTTGGGGGGTATCCTCAAGATGGTGACCTAGGATGTGTGCCCCTGCCATCTGTCAGGATACCCAACAGCAGTCTATGTTAGCGTGAAAACCACCCACATGCATTTGACATTGAGACACACTCCGACAGATACCACTGCCTCTTTGAGGATGCCGTCTGTGGAAAAAGCACAATTTTTCAAATGAAAAAAAGCAGGCCCATGGACCAAAGTACAGGCTTATATTATCTTTCTGATACTTAGGAATTTTTTTGTGTGTGTCTGAGATTCCTGTTTTGTGTCCTGAAGCTGTAGTTTATCTTAAAAGTATAATTACAAAATTTTCATTCTGCTTGTCCCCTTTCTACCTGTCTTTGTTTTTTCTAGCCTACCTCTAAGTGACCTATCTTGGAGAACAGCAACCGAGGCTGGGAGCTGAGGACTGAGTCCTGGCCTAGATTCCTGGGTGACAGAGAATAAGAAAGCTTGGTTGATGTAAATCATTTAGTAAAATTTTACAATAATCAGACCTTACATTTATTGTCAACTGTGGCTGACAGTCATGATTTTCCTATATATTATTATAAGACAATGAGCATTTACGATGATTATAGGGGAGAGAAGCTGAAGGGACAAAGATTATAAAAGTCAAGTGGTAAATTACAAATACTTGTAAAAGGGACTACTCTGAATGGAAATCGAGGCGTGTGGAGAGAGATGCATATAAGGAAGAGTGCCCGAAGGCTCTGGCACCACAGACAGAGGGGGGATGTTCAGACAGGAACAGTGAATGATGACTGGAGTTTCATAGCAGTACAGTGGTGAAGTAGTCAAAGATGGTGTGTCACACTTGGCAGAGACGAAAAGTGATGCAGCAAGGGTCATGCTTTCCATGGACCATTCAACATGGTCACTGAGCTATCTTGCAGAATTGGGAGTAGCTGGGCATGGAAAGTAAGACAAATAGGTTGATTTGAATGTATTTCCACACATTCACTGAAGACAATGATTCCCTGAGTAGTCTCTCTCTCTCTCTCTCTCTCTCTCTCTCTCTCTCTCTCTCTCTCTCTCTCTCTCTCTCTCTGTGTATACTGGGACTGGTCATCACACTGAAGTGTGTCCCTTGACCTATTTTTAATATTTTTATTTAAGACAAGGTCCTGCTAAGTTGCCAAGTTGCCCAGGGTGCACCACCACACCTGGCTTCTCCTGCCTTAATAAACGCAGCTGCTTCAAAGCAGTGAGCTGCAGCTATGCCCAAGCAATTCCTGATTTAAGGAGAGCTGTGTGAAGTCTTTTTTAAAGAGACAGAATGGTCTCTAAAATTCCCACAAGAGGAAGAAAGTAAAAAATCTAACTAGCTGACCTCTTGCAGGTAGGATCATTTAAACATGTTTCTGGGCTTCTTAGTTGAAGACAGTTTATTTCTACAACTGGAAAAATAATTGGTCAGCACTTATTGTGTTAGTGAAAGTTTATTTTTAATTCAGACTTCAGAAACAAACTGTTGCGCATTCTAGCAACAGTTGAAAACCTTAGTACTAGATCAAAAGAAAGATTAATTCCTGAACTAAGAAAAGCAAAAGGTTCTGCCAATCAAGACTGACTCTGCAAATGTTGATGCAAATTTAAATTAAAGACTATGTGTTAGGGTAAAAATCCTTAAGAATTTGAAGCTTTCTCTCAGGTTACAGCATGCTCTGATGGTAGCAGTTTTTTTGTATAGAGTCAAGCCACTGCATCTAGCTTTGGGTTATTTCTTTACACGACCTGTGAAATTTATAAAGGGATATCTGTTTTAAAAGATTTCCAAAGTTCCTCTTAATGCATGTCCCTATGTGCAAGACTATGTTGGGTACATTTGCTAAGGGGTGAAGGTTTTCAAATACTATTCTTCTATTCTTTTACAGCATAAACAGGAAAGATTTTGAGTGGGTGGATTATTCAGAGGGCAGAACAGGGGAAAGCACTTAGGGCTGGAGACTTATTATGGAAGTCTAAGTGAAAGAAATAACATTCCTCGGCTCTGTTCCCAGTATTGTTTGCCGGGTACACTTTGCATGTAAAACAAGTGTCATCATTCACACCTGATAGTAAATTTTCTAATCAACTGGTAGTGCACTGAAGTTTATGTCTGACAATGCTTTGGAATTAAAATTCTAAAAGTATGTATTAATTTTTTTTTTTTTGTCTTTTTGAGACAGGGTCTCACTATGTAGTTCAGGCTGGCCTTGAGCTCACTTTTGTAGTCCAGGCTGGTCTTGAACTCACATCAATCCTCCTGCCTCAGCCTCCCAAGTGCTGGGATTACAGGCGGGCGCCACCATACCTGGCTTAAATATGTATTTTTATATACCGGACTTGCCAAAGGCAAATATAAAGCACAGAAACAACATAGAATTACCACATTATATTCTGCATCAAAAGTGAATATACTTTACCAAAAGCAAAGCAATAATTTTTTCTTAGTTTGCATTGAAACTAACTATATAAAAGTTAAATTACCAAAGCTTCTTCAAATAATTGTTGGTAAGTCATGAAACAGCCTTGTGAAACTGAGACTAATCTTCATGTCCCTAAGCCTCAAGCTTACTAGTTGTCTTAGTTATTCTTCTCTTGTTGCTGGGACAAATACCTGACACTCGAAATGAGGGAAGGCAAGGTTTGTGTAGCTCACAGTTCCTGGAGGTTTCAGTCCATATTCAGCTGGCTCCAAGGCAGAGTGGCACAAGGCAGAGGGCAGCCTTCCATGGTGGTAGCTAAGAACAAGAGCAATGGGAGAGAGCTAGCAGCTGCTCAAACAGCTAACTTCTCTTCCTCTCTTACATTGAAATGCAAATTACCTGCCCCAGGGGAGAGGCAGCACTCACACCCACAATCACCAATTACAAATTCCAGAAGCCCCCCCCATGACTGCGTGAGGCTTTGGGAGGACACCTATACACAAACCATAACACTAGTGAAATCACAGAAGAGATGAGGAAAATGAATTAAATTCACTAGTGGTCATTGTACATGCATGTAACCCTACAGATGCTCACAGAGCTCAGAAGTTTCAGGGAAGGTGTGTAAAAATCCCCGCAACCTCGTGTCTATCCTGAGATTCTCAGTAAGAATTTAGAGCCTCAGTAACAGAAAAACAAGAGAAGAGGCTGGGTTTTGACGTTTTGACATTTAATCTCTTGCGGTTCTCAGTAGTAGAGAATCAGAAGAAACGCCATCGATCATTTATTCAAAGAATTCTGAGGGTGGTTTTACTTTAAAATTGAATGTATAGCCCAGTATTGTGAGCTAAGATGAGCCTTTTTGCAGTAACTAGTAAAGCTCTGTGAGCAGAGAGGCGAAAGAAAACTACATTCAAAAGGACGAGCACATACCCTTTAAGGGAGGATATTTTCTATGTCAAGAGAAAATATAAATGAGACAGCTTTCAAAATAAAAAAAACTAGAAAGCTGACTGAAGTGGAGCTCCGGTCCTGTTGGGACCGTGGCCCTATCCCTTCCTGTGCGCTGCTACATTCCCTGACCGTCAAGAGCCAAACTGACCTCCCAAACTCAGCAGAGGAAGGAGCTGGAATGCTTTAGATTTAGATTTAAGAAGCTGTTCAATTTTAGATGTATAACCAGTTAAGTAGTTGTCCTCTGAATTTCTACTGCAAATAAATAAATACCCATCATTTATAATAAGTTGAAAGACACCATGAATCAGATCATCATTCTGAACTATTGACAATTAGCACCTGGGTTTTTTGTAGCTGTCTTTCACAAAAACAATGGAGAAGGCAAGGAGGCAAGCCGCAGAGCCTCCGCAGACTACCCTACTATTGAGGTTGCTGCTGAGTAGAGGAGGGTGACATTCCTCTGTGGCAAGACAAAGTCTGCATGCCTTATATGGACTGGAGCAGCATGCTCTTCTGAAGCCCATGCGAGGTGGTGTTGCGCCAGCTCATCAAGGGCTATTCTCAAGGGAAAAGATTGTGAAACTTCACAAACCTGATTTGGGATGCTCATTGGGAGCTGCTAAGGCAGAGTTCACAGCTGAGTGCCAAGATTTAACACCCAAGGAAGCTTCCATCCGGATGAAGGGCATCTTATGGGTACAGATTTCCAGGGTCAGAGGTGATGTTTTTCCCCTTCTAAACTCTGATACTCATTCAGATTGTTTTTCTTTAAAATGAAATTGACTTTTAGAAGCATTTTTTTTTGCGGGGGGGGGGGGCTGGCTGGCTCAGGCTGCCTTAAGAGCAAGTAGGGTAAGGATTATGGAGCTGGGGATCGAACCCCAGTCCCCTGAGCTTGACTGCATTTGTCTGATCAGAAGCTTAAACAATTAGGTTAAGCTGCAGGCCCCCAGAAATTGACTTTTAGACCACAAAAATTTAAAGTTCAGACAGAAAAGTTTCGGGAATAAGATTTTTAAAAATCCATATTCAGGAATAGCAGCAGCAACAGCAACAACCAAAACTCACGTTTAAATCAATAATGAATGAAGATAAAATTTGGATGAAGAAAAGCATAGGATATTACAATAGAGAAAGAAAATTTACAAAAATACAAATATGTTTGTAGAATGTAGTTCTATAAACTTATAGTTGCTATGATCCAGTTTCCTATTTTTTTGCCTTTTAAAGTACACAACTGGAACTATTTCTAATGATGGTCAATTTAATATTTTTACTGGCAACTCAAACTCTTGGCCAAACTTCCTATGGCTATTTATGGACATTTTCCTTTGCTTAGCTATGAAAATATATCACTGGAATATTTTTAATAGTGAAGTCTGTGTGAGACAGTCTGCTTTCTTGACTTGTCAGATGCTGTAGTTGCTTCTAAGTAGCCTTGTTTGTAAACCCTTGTAGCATTTCTTTTTCCCCCAAATAGCATCATTTTCAGTTTTAAAAAAGTGGTCATTTATTCATTAAGAACATACTATCTGTAGCTAAGACTCCTCCTTACAAAATGTCATATCATTGTAGATATCCTTGTTATTTCTGGAAATAATTTTTAGATCTAAGTGATATTTTCAGAAGAATCTAGTCTCCATAATTTTGAAGGTACTGACATGTGCTTCAAACTTGAGCACAAATTATAAAACAAACAATAATAATGAAAAAAATATAGCTGTATATAAAATGAGCTAGAGATTGTTTTTAGAGATTGTTAAATATTAGCCTATGCATCCAAGCAGGAATATATTCACATTATATAAATCATAAATGAAAATTTTCATTGCGTGTGCTTGTTGTGTCATTTTGATTAAGCTAAGAGCTGCTTGAAGAATCTATATGATTACACAGAGAAGGATTCAGAGGTTTCATTCTGGCTTAGTAAGAACTCTGTGATTTCAGATGTAGTTTTTAAAAATGTTAATAATTTGGGGGAATTATGTTCATATCTGGTAGGAAAAAATAGTCTCACTAGTAAACAGTATAGAAGTGTTTATCTCTCTTTCTAAACAATATGCATGGATAAACTCATTTTTAAAAACTGAGTGGAACACTTGGGTTGTGTCATTAGTCATAGCTGAGTGGTAATTAAATAATTGGTGAGATGAGCAGAGCTGTGAGAACAAAGTGGGAGAAGAGCAGAGGGACAATGTGAGCGGTGCCTGGAAAGCCGCCCTACCACAGGAACTTATTTTGAGAGATGTTGGCTCTTCATGTTGCCAGTGCTTCATCTAGATCACCAGAGAAAATATCGAACAGAACCAGGCCCTGGTTTGACACCTGCTGAACATTATTTATGTCTTAAGAGTGACATTAAGCCATGTGTAACCTTCTATTTATAAGTTTCCTGAACACCCTTCAGAGATTCCAGATATAAAGTGTAGTAGTGTTCTCAGCACTTAGCTGGTAAATCTGCCTGAACATACAGTCCTCGAAATAACCAGAAGAATTCACTTTCTTTGACTCTATGTATGTGATTAACCTGTAATTTTGAGGTACTGGAAATTGTATGAGACAAAGCTTGAAGACAATTTTAGTTTAGCTCTTTTACAGACTTGTATTTTAGCTGGTCCAAGTTAATTGTATAATTTTGAACAAATTACTTACTCTCTCTGGGCCTCAGAAAGTAAAGATTAGCTTAGATCAGCATTTCTCAACCAATGAGCCCCAAGTTCCAGAGAATTCTGTCTAATGTCCAGGGCCCATGAGTGCAAATACAACCCAGAATTATCTGACTCATACAACAACCATGAGAGAGATTGTGGAGCTATGAAGTTGAAAAGGACTTTGTACTTTAGAAGAGTGACCAATAACTGGCATAACCCACAGATTAACTTCTGTCTCTCTGTTAGCCTGTGACCCACAGACCTATCTTCTGTATTTCAAGAAAAAGAGTATTTGGCAAGAGAAACTTCTCATTTGCAGTAAAATAACTTTGAAATGTACAAAAAATACAATCAGTTGTTGTCATCATGTTCTGTGATAGTTTCTTTTTTCTCTTTTTCTTTTTTTCTTAGTACCAGAGATTGAACTCAGGACCTTGCACTTCCCAGGCAGGCACTTAAACCATTGAGCTACCTTCCTGGCCATGATAGCTTCTTAATTGATATTGGAGTTGAATGCTGTCTTTTGAGAAGTTTGTTTTCTTCAGGTTAGTATTACATATGATCTTTATTATATTGCAAAAGTTACCTTGTTAAAAGCATGAAGACATGATTACTTCAGCTAATAAAATTTTGTCCTTGTGTTCATAAGTTCTAACAAGAAATAGAAGCAGAGTGTACAATAAGTTGCTTTTATAACTTACTTGTACTTTTATAAAAGATGCAATTTGACTTCTTCCAGAATCACTGGTGGAGTTTCACTGTTGGCTAACACAGACCATGGAATCTTGGCTCTCTGTAGAGCTGCGTGATGCCAGATACTTTTTAACAGTGCCAGGAGATATTTTGTCTATGATATCAAAAGTCACAGGAAATTTGAGCTAAGAATGCACATTACGTACTTAGTAGGACACCAAAGAAAGACATTCAGGTCATACAAACTGTGTTTGGCGTTGGCATCTTTGAGAAGTCAAACTTCCACTGATATTTAAAATGTTAACCTTGGTAAATTTTCACAAGAAGATTATGGGTAGACAGCTACAAAGTTGTATCAGGTATGTCAATTGATAAATGCCAGGAACTGTGGTTTTTCTTAATTGTAGGAAGAAGGATATATATTTATCCATATCTAAAAATTGGTGAGATTTTTTAAAAAAGTTCTAATCAGAAAATAAAATATTTCCATCTTGTAAGTGGAAGAGGCCTAGTGCCATGTGTAATTCAACAATTCCCACTTTGTAGACCCCAGAACTTGGTATAGGCAAGCGTTAACGATGGGCTTACATCAAGATCTCATGAACCTGCTTAGGCAGCGAGCCTTACTACTGATTGAATAAGCAATCTATTTTGTGTATTTGTGTTGCTACCCTTTCAGTATATACAGGGTGGCTAAATGA
>PVKN010012079.1:0-21075 GCA_004027915.1 Capromys pilorides
TACTGGGAATCAAACTCATGACATTGCACTTACCAGACAGTTGCTTAAGCCACTGCATTATCTCCCCAGCATGAAGATTTATTCTCTAAAACAAACTAGAAAATCCATGAACTCCCTTGCTGTAGCCATCTTAGGCAAATTTCTATTAAATGAATGTTATGTGTTTTTAAGAAAACAGAGTACATGGGACTGGGGATGTAGCTCAGTAGTAGAGCACCTGCCTAGCACACTGTAGATACTGGATGCCACTGCAAGCAAGCCTCCTGAACTGGATAGGCGATGCACACACTCATGTGAGTGTGTACACTTGTGTGTGTGTGTGTGTGTGGCCACTCCTTGCTTAGATCCAGATGATGTGCTTCGCCCTCCCCACACTGGCAGCACTAGGGATTGAACTGAGACACTTTCCATTGAGCTACATCCCCAGACTTTTTTATTTTGATGTTGATTCAGGATCTCCCTGAAGCACTCAGGCAGGACTTGAACTGGCAACCTTCCTGCCTTGGTCTTCCAAAGTCTGGGGAGTACTTCATGCAGCTCAGATAAAAGGCTTTTCAAGGATGACACCCTCTCTTTCCAGGGTTTTCCAAGAGTTCTAGTCACAACTCACTGGGACCTGATTCTTTCAGGAAACCGAGAATCTGATGGATGCTGAGGAGCGGTGTGAGGGGCTCATCAAGAGCAAGATCCAGCTGGAAAACAAAGTGAAGGAGCTGAATGAACGGCTGGAAGAGGAGGAGGACATCAACTCTGAACTGGTGGCCAAGAAACGGAGCCTGGAAGACAAATGTTCTTCTCTCAAAAGAGACATTGATGACCTTGAGTTGACCCTGACCAAAGTTGAAAAGGAGAAGCATGCCACAGAGAACAAGGTGGGTGCAGTTCAGGGCCCCACAGGCTCTCTGTAAGGGGGAGCAAGATGGGGGAGGGGCCACAACCACCCAGCACGGCGGTGTGGAGGCAAGCCATAGGAACCACACTGAGGATGCTTAGGTTCTGGAGCTCCCAGGCTCTGCTCAGTCCTCCCTGTTGAATCATGAACCTCTAGCATCTCTTCAGGAGGCAGAGTTGTTTCCCATCCATTAGTTTCTCATATCATGAAGAGGTAGAGCACTGCGGAGCATCAAGTTTATTCAGGGAGGTGGGGGTCAGGACCCTCACATATTCCTGGAGGGTGCAGACTGTAGTAGTCTTCAGGAAGCTCACTTGGAACTACTTAGTCAGGTTGGGTTAGGAACTGACATATCCTACGATCCAGCTATTCTGCTCAGGGCCACGAACTTCTCCTACCAGTCCACAGGGACATCCAGGAGGACTTTGTGGTAGCATTGCTCATGGGGCAGAGCTGAGGCAGGACCAGGTCCACCTCTGGGAGATGGAAAACCAGGCAACAGGCTGTGCACACAGGGTGACAAGGATGGATACCGGACATCTGGTGCTCAGTGCAGAGAAAGGTAAAAAATGGAGGTACCTAGCAGGATGGCATTTAAGCACAGAGAAATTACCTGCACAGGGCACAGCCATCTACATTAACAAAGATGTGTGAAAGTGCATGACGTGACACACACCACAATGGCTGCCCATGCATTGTGGCATGGGATGAGGTCTGCTGGGTATAGAGTGACAATGGCATGGACATACAGAGCCAGGCTTAGATAAGTAATTGGAAGGTGGTAGGAGGCGTGGACACCATGGGTAACACAGCACTGCCCACAGTTGGTGGGCATGTAAATCTCATATTGTGAGAGCTTCTAATTTTCTATGAGAAGCCATAAATCCAGGCTTTCAGTGAAATCTCATTTCTTTTCTTTGCTGATAATGTTTTTAAAATACACAAATTAAAAACAGATCTCATCAGGCATAACGGTGCATTCCTGAAATCCCAGCCACTTAGGTAGCTAAGGCAGGAGAATTGCAAGTTCTAGCACAGCCTGGACAACTGAGTAAGGCTCCTGGGTTGGGTGCCCAGCTGAGAGAGGGAGGGAGGCTGGGAAGGAGGCAGGGAGGGAGGGAGGGAGGGGAAGATAGAGAGACAGAGAGAGAGAGAGAGAGAGACAGAGACAGAGAGACAGAGAGACAGAGACAGAGACAGAGACAGACAGACAGACAGACAGACAGACAGACAGACAGAGACATTCATGGCTAAATTCAGCACCCCAGTCAAGAGTTAGTCAATTCTCATCCTGAAGATTATTTTCTTAATTTATTTTTATTGTTTTTACAATACTTAATACATTGTGTAATGTTGTCTTTGTCATAGTTGTTCAGAGTACAAGATGCAGACATGATTTCTTGTCTAAACATCATTAGTACAGATCTTCCTTGTCACTGCACAAAGAGAAAGTAGCTGTATATTGTACATGAAACAGAAATTCCCCTGGAGTGCCTTAAGGCCCCGTGCTGTGGACCTTCAGCTGCACCCGGACAGTGCAGGGCTTCTCCCTGCATTTCCCTGTATGGCACCCCATGCTCTCTTTCCCTGCTGGCCGCCTCCTAAACCCCCATCAGTTAACCTGAACAGCACATTTCTGCAAGGTTTTATGAGTGAATACAGATGGATGCATTATCCTTCAGAGGAAGCATATTTGCATTTACTAGCTTACCTCATAAAGTATAATGTACTCCTTGAAAGAGTGATTCGAATGAAAAAATCTGAGGCCTAACAGGAAGATTAAGAATGGAGAGGCTTGCCAGATGTGGTAGCACACTCCTGTCCTCACTACTTGGGAAACTGAGGCAGGAGACCTGCTTGGGCCCAGAACTTAGGGTCTGGACGACATAGTAAGACCCCTATCTCAGAAAAGAGTGAAAGAAAGGAGAAAGAGAAGGGAAAGAAAGGTTGGGGTACAGCTCAGTGTAAAGGTCCTTGGAGCCAACAGTCTCCAGCACCAATTTAAAAAAAGAACTGAGAAGCTTCCCATTGTTAAACAAACAGTAGCCAGAGACAGGCAGACAGAAGCAGCAGTAGCTTTTACTGCCAGAGACTTCTGGCTTAATTTCCTCAGTATTAAATTGGTATTGATATTCTTCCAGGTAAAGAATATTTCTGAAGAAATGACAGCCCTCGAAGAAAACATTTCCAAATTGAGCAAAGAAAAGAAATCTCTACAGGAGGCCCATCAGCAAACACTGGATGATCTCCAGGTGGAAGAAGATAAAGTCAATGGTCTGATCAAAATCAATGTCAAGCTTGAGCAGCAGACAGATGAGGTGAGCTTTGAGGGCTGTTCTGCTTTGGTGTTTGTTACTTCACCAGCAGGCAAGAGAGAGGTGACAGAGTTCAGGTCCTGGAATCTGAGCCCTGAGTTCAGGTTTCAGCCTTGTCTTCATCCCAAGCAAATCTGGCAAGAAGAACAGAACAATTAACCCTGTGAGACCTCAGATTCCATCCTGTCAAATGGGTAGCAGACAGCTCTTCCTTGAAGGGTTTCTTAGAAAGGCTCAACACACAGAACACTTTTAGTAAAACATTAGCTGCTAAGATTTTTATCATCATTATTATTAGCCTCAATTATTTGGTTTCTAAAGCCTCCAAACCTGTTCTAAGGTTATCAAGAATTATTTCCATCTGGGACTATGGCTTAGCAGTGGATCTCTTCATCTAACATGTGCTAGGCACTGGACTCCATCCCCAGAATGGCCACAAAGAAAAATATATTTGAAAATTATGAAAACTATGAAAATCACTATTTTTTTCCTGTCATAGAATCTTGCTGTCCTTGATGTTAGAGCCAGGTTTTCTGACTTTACTCACAGTTGTGGCTAAAGCTCTCCTAAGTCTCTTCATTTTTTCTGAGGCCAGAGTGAGTGTGTTTCTCCCCCTCCCCCTCCTTTCCCTAGGCCCACACAGGTGCACAGAAGCGCATGGATCCCTTGCCTCAATCTCCCCACAGTTGAGTAGCGTGGGCTGTGGCATGCAGCCTGGACTCCAAGGTGCAGCTCACGTGTTCTGGCCTGCTTAAGGCCGTGCACCCCGGGGCGTCATATTTTTGTAGAAGGCCTCGTGGGAATTGGCTGCACAACACAGAAAGGGTACCTGAGGCCCCCATAGAACCCGGCTTCCTGGACTTTTGTTGCTAGAGGACAGAAGAGGGGGAAGGCAGGGAAGGCTTGTATCTCCCCAGGCCTGAGCACCTGAAGGACTCGGAAGCCTGGGCAGGTGTGCAGCTGCCTCCGCTGAAGGGAAGTTCTGATTCCCACCTGGGCCCCGCCTTGCTGCCCCTGTCTTTACAGCTTGAGGGCAGCTTGGAGCAGGAGAAGAAGCTGCGAACAGACCTGGAAAGAGTGAAGAGGAAACTAGAAGGAGACCTGAAAATGTCCCAAGAGTCCATTATGGACCTGGAAAACGACAAGCAACAGATGGAAGAGAAACTGAAGAAGTCAGTGTTCACCGTTTCCTATCCCTTTCTGAGCCTGAGCAGCCAGCTCCCACCCCTTGCCCCTAAGTGTGTTTTGTGTACTTTGATCTTCTTGAAAATCTATTTGCAGGAAGGAGTTTGAAATCAGTCAGTTACAAAGCAAAATCGAAGATGAACAAGTTCACAGTTTGCAGTTGCAAAAGAAGATAAAGGAACTGCAGGTGAAAATGTCAGCTCCGCCCAGGTCGTAGAAACCCCTTTGCCAGCGTTCACACTTGCTCTTCTCCCTTTGCTTCTCTAGCTTCTTCTCCTCTTCCTCCTATTGGAGCTGGAAAGAACCATCCATCCTTTCCTCTTTTCTTGAGATAAGACCTTATTATGTTGCCCAGGCAGATCTCAAACTCCTAGGCTCCGGCAGTGATCCTGCCTCAGCCTCCTAAGTAGTTGCATAGCACCATAGCTAGTCTCTCTCTCTCTCTCTCTCTCTCTCTCTCTCTCTCTCTCTCTCTCTCTCCAGCCCTTTGTAATATTTTATTTTGAGACAAGGTCTTGCTCAAGTTGCACTCAGGCCTCAGTTTCCCCAGTAGCTGGGATTACCACATACATCACCATATTTGATTAATATCATGATTTTCTATATAACATATGAGCATACTTGCTTAAAGAGAATCAAACTATTCCCAATAAGGCTAAATATTATTGATACATTGATCACTGTTCCTAGGTCCAGATGTCCCCAGTGCTCTCAGAAAGAATAATCAGTTTCAGTTTGATTCCTCTGGATATTTTCCTCTATATCCATATACACATTTAAGAGCCAAAAGAAATATTTAGAATATATATTTCATGTTTCTTTATATGTTTAGCATATGTATTTGCACACTCAGAGTATCATTTTGCAACTTCTTTCATTTACCAGCACATTCGACAGAGCTGTCTGTAGTAGGTATGGGTCAGCTTCCAGTGGCTTCATAGACTTTAAAAACCAGTCCCCATCACAATGGATCTGATCATCGCCTATGCACGATTACTTAGCTTGCTTCCAAGTGTATTTGTTTCTCTCCCTGACTATGTAATTCCTTGCTGTGTGCCATGGACCTCCGTTCCTCACCACTCAGCCTCTCCTAAAATAGGTCGCTCCTTCTCCGGATGACGTCCCTGATACAGTGACTTTTTCAGGCTCGTACCGAGGAGCTGGAGGAAGAAATCGAAGCTGAGCACACACTCAGAGCCAGGATTGAGAAGCAGCGCTCAGATTTGACCCGGGAACTGGAGGAGATCAGTGAGCGGCTGGAAGAAACCAGCGGGACCACGTCCGCCCAGATAGAGCTGAACAAGAAGCGCGAGGCCGAGTTCCAGAAACTGCGCAGGGACCTGGAGGAGGCGACGCTGCAGCATGAAGCCACGGCGGCCACCCTGAGGAAGAAGCACGCAGATAGTGTGGCTGAGCTTGGGGAGCAGATTGACAACCTGCAGCGGGTCAAGCAGAAGCTGGAGAAGGAGAAGAGCGAGCTGAAGATGGAGATCGACGACATGGCCACCAATATTGAGACAGTCTCCAAGTCGAAGGTATCTGCTGCCCTCTGGTCCTGGCACAAAGTGAGGCCTCCACGTCCTCCTGCTCCTGTCCTATGAGAACCCCCCTGCAGGTGCCGCACCGGCGGTGGTGAGTGGAGGGCCTGTGGCGCGGCCGGCGCGCAGAGCCTGAGCACTGCCCAGCAGCCAAGCGTTCAGGTCCCACTGCCCTGCTGGCACTTTGTCATCAGTAAGCGGGCTTGGGGTGCAGCTTGGGCGCTCAGTCTCTAAGCGCTCACCTTCACCATTAGCCCTCGCTGTGCTACACCGAAACCCCGTCCTCGTTTTCTCTTAAATCGTGTGTTGTTTATTTAGTGGGATGGATGTAGCTACTACGCTAAATAATTTATAAACAACAGACATATTTATTGTTCACAGCCCCGAGGCCTCGGAAGGCCAAGATTGCTGTGCCAACAGGTTCAGTGTCAGCTGAGGCTCACTGCACAGCACGGGTGGCACCTGCCTGCTGAGCCCTCACGCGGCAGAAAGTGCAGGAAGCTCACTCCAACCCCTTTGATAAAGACACCAGTCCCCTAAGGGTGGACACCTTGTGGCCGAGCCACCTCCCAACAGTGCTGCACTGGGGACTGAGCTTGAATTTGTGGGGGGGTAGGGTTTCAGACACAGCATCCCTGAAGCTTGGTGGAGTTGCTGTGCCACCACTCAAAATTGCACCCTTCTTCCCAAATCTCACCGAAAGCTTCCAGCCCATCTGACATGCTTTAGAACTAACTGCATGGGTGGATCGCACCAAAAGCCTTCATGGGACGGTTTTCTACACAGCTGCCCTCTCACTCCTCAGTGCTGGTCACTAGGAGGCAGAGTACTTGTGAGATGACGCATGTGAGCAGGTGCGTCTGCACCTCGAAGCATCTACAACTTTGGGAGGGTTAGAGCCCTTAAAGGAAGCATGTAGTGGTGGTGCCTGGTGAGGCACACCTGTAGTCACAGCACTCTGGGAGATGGGGCAGGAGGATGCCAGGTTGAGCCCAGCCTGGAAAATGTAGCAAGACCCCATCTCAAAGTTTAACAAGAACAACAGAAGGGGTAGGGCCTGAGGAGGTAGCTAGCCCCAAAGGCCTTCACTTCAATCCCCAGTACAAAATAGTAACACGGCTGGGATATGGAACATAGCAGAGGCCCTGGGTTCAATTCTCAGTACCAAGGGAGGCAGAGAAAAGGAATGAGATAGAGACAGAGACAGAGAGGAGGAGGAAGAGGAGGAGAAGGAGGAGGATATGGAGAAGGAGAAGGAGAAGAAACAAAAAATAGAAGTACTACAGTTGTGGAGGTTAATTTTAAGACCATCATGGACACCAAAATCTACAGATGTTTAATCTTTTCTATAAAATGGTGCAGCTGGGCATGGTGGCACACACCTATAATCCCAGTACTGGGGAGGCTGAGGCAGGGCTACAGAGTGAGACTCTATCTCAAAAAAAAAACACAAAACAGTAGTATTTGCACAAAAACTGCGTACAACCTCTTGATAGTTTTTAAGTATCTCCATCTAAGTCACTTGTAATACCTAACACAATGAAAACACTATGTAGATCATTGTCATACTATATTGTTCAAGAAACGATGGAAAAAAGTTGTGTTCAGTACAGATGCAATTTTTGAAAATATTTTTCATCTATTGACTAAAAATGTGGAACCTGCAGAGACTGGGACCTAAACTGCATACAAAATCATGAAAATTAAGTGTGAACCTTAAGATTTCCTTTGAATGACAAATCATGTTCCTTTCTTTTGTGGTTTCTTTAGGCCTTTGCCAGAAATACCTACCTAGAAAATATAATCTGTTCATGACAGACCTCAAACTCTCTGCAGCCCTGGCAGGCAGAGGCCCTGAATCCCACTTCACCAGTTTTGGGGTAAAAACACCCCTGTGTCTATCTCAAGGCCAAGCTTTCCTATGGCAGCAGCTGCTCAGAGATTTAAGAGCTGCCCTCCTTCCAGGTGAACTGAGCTATACTTAAAGCTGTTTGGCTGGGCTGGACAAAGTAGCAGTGGCCCCAGATGTGACACTGTGGGTTTCCCACAGAGGGATCCTAGAAGGTTAGGTGTTTGTCAAGAAGGGGAAGGGAGACAGGGTGAGAAAAGAGGCTCTCTCCTCTGTCTGCAGATGGTGGGGTTCTCAGGGCCTCTTTCTGTCCTTGTGCAACATCTGCCTCACGTTGTTCTGGTCTTTCTGTTAATCCCTGTCTTACCTCATTTTCTACTGCTGTAGCAAAATACCTGTGACTGGGTGTTTAGTGAAAAAAAGAGGTTTTACTTAGCTCTTGGTTTTGGAAGTTCAAGGGCCAGGGACTGGTATCTCCTCAGCTCTGGTGAAAGCCGCACAGTGAATGGCATCACAGTGACAGGAACACATGGAGAAGAGATAAAGGAAAATAATCAAGTCTCATGAGTCCAGCATTAATCCTTCCTAAAGGCGGAGCCCCATTACTTGACTGTCTCCCACTAGACCCCACCTCTTGAAACTCCCACTATTTCCCTGTACTGACACACTAGGGATCAAGCTTCTTGCACAGGAGCGAATCCAAACCCTGGTGCTCCCTGACTGCGCTAACTGCCTCCCACTCTCTCTCCACCTCTCTCTCTGTCTCTGTCTCTCTCTCTCTCTCTTTGTCTCTCTCTGTCTCTGTCTGTGTGTCTCTGTCTCTCTCAATCTCTCTGTCTCTTTCTCTTTGTCTCTCTCTCTCTCTCTGTCTCTGTCTCTGTCCCTGTCTCTGTGCCTGTCCCTGTCTGTCTCCTCTCCCCAAACCAAGCCAGGCAGCAGCATTGGCTGGGTTAGAAGATGTTCCAGCATTACCCACATGCAGTCTATTATCAGCCCTTCTTTATAGCTTCCCTGCCTCCAGAATAGCTTTCTGTTCCCTATTCCCAATTCTAAAATCCAGCACAAGAGCACTTTGTTATTACATCCTTTGATTTCTCTCCTTGGGAGTCACTGAGCCTCTTTTGAGTCGCCCTGCTGGAATCCTTTGACACATGTGTCATCTTCTTGAACACACCTCTAGCTCCTTGAGGACTCCCTTTGGATCTAATATCTCTTCTCCTCCTGAGACTGTGTCAGGCTCCCCAGGTTAAGGAAGAGCATACACTCATTTTATTCTGTACGCTCTCAGGTGGGAGGAGGGTAGAGGCCAACAACATACAGAATGCTTTGAATAAATCTCATGAAAATACAGACCAACAACAGGCTGGGGCTGAAAATCCCTCCATACCACCTCCTCACAAGGAACCATTTGTATTATGGAACAAAATGTTCAGCCTTACCACTTGACTGCATTACTTGCCAATATTATTCACCTGGCAACAGAAATCTTGTACTCCTGCAGGATTCCTTTAAGAGGTGTCTTCCCAGGTGATGTTTAAAAATTATTGAATACTTTTGTTCTTGCTTTGAAATTCTGTACTATATGTACTCTTGCTTGTTACTGTTTTTCTATCTTTGTTTCTGCTATTTTTACTCTTTAAAATAAAATTTTAAATATTTAAAAATACTATTGAATACTATCCCACCCAAAGCTGATGCTCCAAACTGTTGGTGACTGAGCAATGATAAAAATAAAAATAAGGCAAATCTGAAATGATTATCATTTTTAAAGCAGCACTTTATTTTTAAAGATTTATTTATTTTTTTATTTATTTGGCACAGGGTCTAGCTACACAGCTCAGACTCATAGTGATCCTCCTGTCTCAGCTTCCCTAGTGCTGGGATTACAGGTGTGCATCACCACACCTGGCCTTGGTGATTGGCTTAGTGTGCCCAGGGTTCCTGAGCCAGCACGGCATGTGGTACTGGGGATTGAACCCCTGTCCTTGCATTTGCCAGGCAGGTGTTTAGACTGCTGAGTTATCTCCCCAGCCCTTAAAGCAGCTTTTATGTATTCCATATTTTTATTTTACCTAATAAGAAGCCAGAGTATCAAACTGTGCCGTTCAATATTAGGCAGCAGGAACCCATTTCCTCCATTTACATTGATCTTTTTTGTTCGTTTGCAGAGTAATGTGGAAAGAATATGCCGGTCTGTGGAGGACCAATTTAATGAAATGAAAGCCAAGGATGACCAGCAGACCCAGTTAATCCATGATCTCAATATGCAGAAGGCAAGGTTGCAGACCCAAAATGGTGAGGCCGGGCAGTGCTCAGGGTCGGCTGGGCCACGCAGGAGGGCGATGGTCAATGCCCACGCGGGGCTTCTGTGTTTGGTAGGGGAGCTGAGCCACCAAATGGAAGAGAAGGAGTCTCTGATTTCACAGCTGACCAAAAGCAAGCAGGCCCTCAACCAGCAGCTAGAGGAGGTGAAGAGGCAACTGGAAGAAGAAACCAAGGTGAGGGCGCCTTTTTGGACTGTCTGAATGAGCCAGAAACTGCAATCACTTCAGCCAAACTGGGGGAGGCAGTGCCACATGGAGGTGTCTCCTGCGCCTTCCCTCTGCCTCCTCAGGTAGGAGAAAGCTGTTCCTTAAGGTCAGGGTCCCTGGCTTGGGGTCTTCTTTCTCAGAGCTGGACAACTCTACCATAGTCCTCTGTCTCCTGGACACCTTTGTCCCCAGGGTGAGGCCTGATAAGTGCCCCTCTCCAGCCAGGCATATCTGCTGCCCTTCACTGGACTAGTCTGGCTGTCGCTGCACAACCTTTCAGCCCAGCGACCTAGAGTGCCTTCCTCTTTCTCCCTCATTATGCTTGGTGGATCACCACTCATGACACCTGCCCTTAGGGACCTTTCTTCCCAAAGGATATTCGGTTTGGGACACCTTGGACGCATTGACATAAACATCATCATGTGCTCAATCCCACGATCTTTAGTGTCTGTGATACTGTCGTCCCACTAACTCGTAAACTCCTGAAGGGCAGGAAAAATTTTCCCTTGCTGTCATAGTACACAGTTGGTACAGTCCCAAGAGAAAAGTGCACATAGTAAGTGCTCAGAAAATGTTTCTGATGTCTGCTCAAGGATTAAGATAGGAAACCAGGAGCCCAGAAAATAGCATAGATGGAATTCCTAGATTGCTGTGTGCTGGCTAAAACTTACAGAGCAGTTTGGGAAATTTTCTCCAAGCTCAAGCATTCTTCAGAGGAACAATTGATACATTTATCTCCCCCTTCTCCCACAAGGGGTTTTGGTGCACTAAGAGATGGGCATAGTGGTGAGAACCAGGGCCTGAACATGTAAGGAGAAAGTGCCTATGGGAGCGAGGCTCTCCTGCGGCCTGGTGCATCAGCAGATTTTCCCTCCCAGGCAAAGTGTAGTGGTACATTTGCATTTTCTCAAAGGATAAAAAAGTTCAAATTACTGCAGTGGGACAACAGAACACTTTTCTTTGGTAATGGAGCTAGAGGGTGTTCAACAACCCTTTCATCTAAAGCTAAGTTTTGACCTTGCCCTCATGGGAGACCTCTAGGCATCTCCTCACCTCCTTCTCCTTGAGAAGAAAAGGTGAGCCGGAGGGGCGAGCCAAGCAGCACAGCTCCGTCAGCAGTCAGCCCTATGTTCACACAACCTGCTGGTGACACTGAGAAATGCTAGTGGGTTTCTCTCACCACAGCACTGCACAGCACTGCATCAAGTAGTGAATAAAGTGTTTGTTTTTTGATTGCTTTAATACTTTTGATTACATCTAGGAAAAGGTCTCGTCTTGGACAACAGTGCTCTAGCTTGTTCATTTTCCTTATTTAGCTTCGAGGGCAGGGTTCAGGCACAAAGCTACAGTGGGCAGCAAGGCTAGACAGATGGTGATGACGTTGGTTTTTTTCCATTGCATTTATTTTTATGGTTACCTTCTGTTTATAGCAATTGTTAATGGTTTTCTATTTGCTGTAGTGTAGTAGTTTATTTTTTAAGTATATTTAAATATAACTAAAAAATTACATGGATGATACAAAAGCTGACAAAATTTATGAAGGCAGCAAGGGACTAATCCAAGCTAGAAGAAAACTATTTAAGTGAGAATACACTGGAAAGGTGTCAGATGCTTTTGCAACTTGTGCAACTCCACAGGCCAAGAACGCCCTGGCGCACGCGCTGCAGTCCTCCCGCCACGACCGTGACCTGCTGCGCGAGCAGTACGAGGAGGAGCAGGAAGGTAAAGCCGAGCTGCAGAGGGCGCTGTCCAAGGCCAACAGTGAGGTTGCACAGTGGAGGACCAAGTATGAGACGGACGCCATCCAGCGCACCGAGGAGCTGGAGGAGGCCAAGTACGTGTGCTATGGCTACAATAGGAGAAGTGACTCCAGGATGCGGGCTAGGGAGCAGAGATGTCTTCCTACCTGTTGGAACTCTCCCGCCCTCTCTCCCTTCTTTCTTCCCTCCTTTCCTCCCCCCCTCTCCCTGCTTCCCTCCTTCCCTCCATTCTTTCCTTCTTCCATGCTTCTTAATCATTCAGAGAGTGGCCCTCACCCTCTTGGAGTCTCCCTGGCCTTTCCCTGGGGAACTGTCCATTCCACCTGGCTCCCTGGATGGCTCCTGCATACCTGCTTTGCCACAAGCAGTCAAGATTCAATCAGGTGGTCTGGTCACTTAAGCAGTGCCATGCCTTAAGCAGTGCCATTATCATACCAGCTTTCTACAGGGCACCACACAAACCTAGGTGGTGCAAGGCCCTCGCTCCACGTGACCTCTTGATGCAATCAGGAGATGCATTCAACACAGTATGTGTGAGGCTGTTGTCATCACAGGGCATGCTGCTTTATAGCAAATGTTTTTTAGCAGGAGTACACCATAAAACAACAATAAAAAGTGAAGCATAAACCTATAGGTATATCTCAGGGGCAGAACTCTTGTCTAGTATGCATAAGGCCCTGAATCCCATGAAAAAAAATATAAATGGGCCCACCATCCACAATGAACTACCTGGTTCTTTCTTGAATCTCGGTCTTCAACCCCTCTCCCTTCACCTCAGCCTCCACCATGTCCATGAGGGTGACCCAGAAGTCCTACAAAGTGTCCACTAGGGGGCCAGGTCCCTCCATTAGCTCCTCCAGCATCTCCCAAATGGGCAGCAGCAGTTGCAGCTTCTGGGGAAGCCTGGGCAGCTGTGGCAGGGCAAACAGTGTGGGGAGCATCACAGCCATGCAGGCGAACCACAGCCTGCTGAGCCCTCTGAACCTGGAGGTGGACCCCAACATCCAGGCCATGCATATTCAGAAGAAAGAACAGATCAAGAACCTCAACAAGTTCACATCCTTCATTGACAAGCTGTGGCTCCTGGTGTAGTAGAACACAAGGTGCTGGAGACCACGTGATGCCTTGCACAGCAGCAGCAGCAGCAGCAGCAGCAGATGTGCCAGAGTAACATGGACGACATGTTCAAAAGCTACAGCGACATCCTCCAGTGCCTGCTGGATGCTGGAGCAGGAGAAGTCGGAGCTGAAGGTGCAGCTTGGCAACATGCAGGGGCTGCTGCAGGACTTTAAGAATAAGTACAGGGGTGAGATAAATGCGCACACAGAGACAGAGAATGAATTTGTCCTCACCAGGAAAGATACGAATAAAACTTACACGAACAAGGCGGAGCTTGAGTTTTGCCTGGAAGGACTGACTGACAAGATCAACTCCTGCAGTCAGCCACATGAAGAAGAGATTCAGGAGCTGCGATCTTGGATCTCGGACACGTCCGTGGTGGTGCTGTCTGTGGACGTCAGCCATTCCCTGGACCTGGATGGCAGCATCGCTGAGGTCAAGGCCCAGTGTGAGATGGCCAGCCATGGTGGGGCCAAGGCCGAGAACATGTACCAACACATCAAATACAAGGAGCTGCAGACTCTGGCTGGGAAGCACAGGGCTGACCTCTGCAGCATGAAGCCTGAGGTCTCTGGGAGGAACTGCAACATTAGCTGCCTCCAGAAGGCTTGGTGATGCTGAGCAGTGCGGGCAGCTGGCCATCCAGGACACCAGTGCCAAGCTGACCCTGTTAGAGACTGCCCTGCAGAAGGCCAAGCAGATCATGGTGCAGCAGCAGTATGGGTACCAGGGGCTCACGAACATCAAGCTGGTGCTGGACATGGAGATGGCCATCTACCGCAAGCTGCTGCAGGGCGAGGAGGACAGGCTGAAGGCTGGGATACATGAGTATCCACGGGAAGGCCACCCATGGCTTCACAGAGGGCGGACCTCTCTATGGAGGCCTGCCAAGGCCTGGCTCCACCCACATCAAGTTTGCCATGGTTGTGAAGAAGATCAAGACTGGCAACAGGAAGCTGGTGTCTGAGTCCTCTGCTGTCCTGCCCAAGGGAATAGGCCACAACAGCCTCTCCTCATCCATACACCTCCCACAGCTGCCCCAGAGCCCTTGGGGAGACAGCTGTGTGCAGAAGCACTGGGAACAAGAGACCTGAGGCTCGGTCGTGGGCCTCAGCCTACTCTTGGGGGAAAGCTACTGCCTGGGATACCCCTTTTCCCCATGCCCTCCACCAAAAACTAGTTCAATTGTCTTTTCTGAAATAAAAGCTGAGCTGGCTCTGCAGGCAAAAAAAAGGAAAAGAAAAAAGAAAGAAAAAAGATAATTTAGGGACACCAGTAACACAATTGTTTATTATCCTTACCAAGTATGTAGAGTACGTACCTGTATCTGTTGTACCTTCCTGTGGCTGTGGCTGATAAGAAGTAGGTTCGTTTATAAGAGCATCACCCAGATGTGAGTCACTGCACTGCCGTGCTATAATGGCTACCCCTTCAGGAAGGGACTGGAGTTTCTCAGCTCCATGACAGTCTGATGGGACAGCCATCACACCTGCAGCCTGCTGTGCTCACTATGTGTTGCAGGATTGGTTCCTGACCCTCTCCTCCTAAATGCTGTGTCTTGCTCCATCCCTTCCAGATTGTTCTTTTTCAGTCTAAAACATCCCGCTTTTGCCTAGACCAAAAATGTTTTGTTCCCCTAGGAAGAAACTGGCCCAGAGGCTCCAGGAAGCAGAGGAAAACACAGAGACGGCCAACTCCAAGTGCGCTTCCTTGGAGAAAACCAAGCAGAGGCTCCAGGGCGAGGTGGACGATCTGATGCTGGACTTGGAGCGGGCCAGCACCGCCTGCACTGCCCTGGACAAGAAGCAGAGGAACTTCGACAAGGTCTCTCCGGCACTGTCTCACAGTGGTGATGATCAGAGTATGGCCTGGAGTGCTCAGACATGCGAGGAGCGTGTGCATCTCAGGAGGCTCCAGCTAGCACAGCAGCACTCAGTTTGGAATATCTAGGGATCCTGCTTCACTTTTGTGACATTATCTTTATTACTTTAATTTGATCTTCAATCAGAGCTAAGTTGAGTAACATTGATATTGCAGTACAGGTTGTGCCCTCAAAATCCAGCCTGAAATTTTTGCACATCATGATGCTGAAAGTGTAAGATTCTATATCTGACCTCGTGTGACAGACAGGTGGCAGGCAAAACACAGGCACACTAAAAGTATCTAAAATTATCTGCACTATGCATAGAAGGTGAATATGAAAGACAGTGAACTTTATGTTTAGACTTGGGTTCCCTCACCAAAATGTCTTCTGTTTCACAAATACTCCAAACGAAACACTCTGGCTCCAAAGCAGTTTGGATCAGTGATCCTCAACCTGTCTGTAGCCCTAGCACCCTGAGAGGCTGAGACAGAAGGATCACAAGTGTGAGCCCAGCCTGGGCAGTTTAACAGCTCAGTGAGACCCTATCTCAAAATGCAAAGACCACAGGCTGGGAATGGAGCTCAGTGTGAAAGCCCAGAGTTCAATCCCCAATACTTTAAGAGAGAAGGAGTAGGAAAGGGAGAGGAAACAGGAGATGATGATTGAGAGAAACCCAGAAGAGGACCTGGAGGGATATCAGAGCTTAGAGAGCATGGGTGGGAGTGGGAGCCACTCCCTTATTTTGTTCCCTAAGGTTGGAACGGAAAAGCCATGGTGCTGCTGAAAAGCCTCGCTTGAGTGGTCTCCTCCCAGCACCCCAGCCCTTTCTGCCTCTCTCATGCCCCTTTGTCCTCTCCCAGGTCCTTGCAGAGTGGAAACAAAAGCTGGACGAAAGTCAAGCTGAACTGGAAGCTGCTCAGAAGGAGTCCAGGTCCCTGAGCACTGACATCTTCAGGATGAAGAATGCCTACGAGGAGGTGCTGGAGCAGCTGGAGACACTGAGGCGGGAGAACAAGAACTTGCAAGGTTCACCGTCTTGGTGGGGGCGCTATTGCCCTGCTCCTGCTATTCCCGTCCCTTTTTGGCCACAGCCCCCTCCTTCCTGCTGCCCTACAAAAATCCTCTTTTTTTTCTTTTTAAAAGTATTTTTATGGAAGGATCTATAGGTGTTCAGGGTCTCACTACTAGATTGGCCCTGAGACAGCAAAAATACTCTATTTACCCGGCTCACACTTAGCATGTGCCCCGAGGCTCGAGGCCCTGTCAGTGTGAGGCACGGTAGTCACCAACTCCCTCCTCCTCCTCTGTACTGAGAATTGCATCTAGGGTCTTCACCTTGAGCTACATCCCTACCCGTTTTTTATTTTGTATTTTGAGTCAGGGTCTTGTTAAGTTGGTAAATTGCCCAGCCGGAGCTTAAGCTTGCGGTCATCCTGCCTCAGCCCCCTAGGATGCTGGGATAACAGGTGCGCACCACTGCACCTGGTGCTGAGTCTCATTTTCAAAATCTGAAGGCACACTGGGTTGCCAAACGTGCTGCTGATAGAGAAAAAGACACTCCAGGGACTCTGTTTCTGAATGGCTTTGGACCCTTGTCCCTAAGTCCCTAGGACTTCAGCCCTCTGACCTATAAAATTAGAACTGGAGACCCAGTGCTTGCTAGAGCTCGTGCTGGTCCTAAAAGACTGTGCCTCTGCATTTTCTGATCATCTCTGTGACTTTTGCACACTTCCTGCAATCTCTGGGCTATAAAGAGTTCTTTCCCTGTTACTGGTTTCCCTGTATAGTTCAGGTGAGGTGACATCTCTGTGTCCTGTTGACACCTCCTTAAACAGCCCCCTGTATTCTCTCCTATAAAAATGTCATGAATGAACTGGAAACCCCTAAATCACCTGGCAAATGCTGATGCTGCAACCTGGAGCCTGTTGCAACACCCTAAATCAAGCCTATTCTTTACAGAAGAAATATCTGACTTAACCGAGCAGATTGCAGAAACTGGCAAGAACCTCCAGGAAGTGGAAAAGACCAAGAAGCAAGTGGAGCAGGAGAAGTCTGATCTCCAGGCTGCCTTAGAAGAGGTGGAGGCAAGTGTCTTGTCTGGAACGCAGCCCTGGGAGGTGCAGGGAAACAGGAAACTAAAAGAAGCAGCCGTTGCCCATCCAGAAAGGCCCTTCCCGCCACCAGGCACCCACTCTGTTGGGAAGAACATCCAGCCGTCCCTGTGGTCCAAAAAGCTCTGCACCCTGCACGTTATCTCCTGTGGCCCAATAGCATAGATTTCCTTTTGAGAGTAAATACATAACCTATTGCATCCTCAGTATCTTCTTAGGAAGCAAAAAAATTCAATCACTAAACAATCTGAAAAACAGCTTAAAATCCTTCAGTTAATGTTTAACCTAGATTCATGCCTGGCATTCTTGACTACAGGGAATCCTACATAATCAAAAGAGACCCAGCATCTCTTGGTGTAGTCATCAGCTGGGGTCATGGAGCACAGTTGGCTGAGGGGCTCCTAGGAAAATCTGAACACATGATAGGGGAGTAATTCTGTCAGTGTGGAGAATGGGTTAGTTCCTAAATTATAGTTGCTATGAAAATACACATTCTCCATAGAACATTTACTATTTCAAAAGACACTCTCTTTCATGATAGGAGTATTTGTTTAGACAGGATACAAAAATTTAGTCCCTGATTTGTCACAATTAGGGACATTTGGGAGCAAGTCAAAACACTCAAACCTCTAAATAGTGTTCTCTTCCTCTGTAAAATAGGTATAAAAATATGTGAAATACCTATTTTATCATCAGGGGGGTTGAAAACATGCACTAAAAGGGTGGCACCCCAGTCACTCCTTTGCTCTCATCAGGGTTCCCTGGAACATGAGGAGAGTAAAATCTTGCGCGTCCAGCTAGAGCTCAGCCAGGTGAAATCTGAGCTGGACCGCAAGGTCATTGAGAAGGATGAGGAGATCGAGCAGCTCAAGAGAAATGGCCAACGGGCAGCAGAGGCCACGCAGAGTGTGCTGGAGGCTGAAATCCGCAGCAGGAACGATGCCCTCAGGCTGAAGAAGAAGATGGAGGGCGATCTCAACGAGATGGAGATTCAGCTGGGCCATTCCAACCGCCAGGTGGCGGAGACTCAGAAACACCTGCGCACGGTGCAGGGGCAGCTTAAGGTGAGCCCTGGCCCCTCGCACAGGGCCCGTGGTCCCTCGGCCTGCCCTGCTGCTCACTCCTGATTCTCTCAAAGGATTCCCAGCTGCACCTGGACGATGCCCTGAGGAGCAAAGAGGACCTCAAGGAGCAGTTGGCCATTGTGGAGCGCAGGAACGGCCTCCTGCTGGAGGAGCTGGAGGAGATGAAAGTGGCCCTGGAGCAGACGGAGCGGACCCGCAGGCTGTCGGAGCAGGAGCTGCTGGACGCCAGTGACCGAGTGCAGCTGCTGCACACGCAGGTGCGTCTGCTCTTGCTGGCCCAGGGTCCATCCTAGGCAGAGAGGGCCTCCTGCATAGCCAGGAGCCTCTTCTCACCCCAGGGAAGCCCACATCCCCTCCTCCACCATCCCTTCACTCAGGGTCCATCCTCAGTGGGTGAAGATAGGCACTTTGGCAGGGAACTCCCCATTCCTCCCAGACCAGCAGTCGAGACTGCCCTGTGTGTGGCTAGGGAAGCTTTTGCTCTTGATTGACAGAGCTCTGGGTTGTCTTGATCCAGAAATAAAAGATCGCACATGTTGTGGGGAAATCAGACTGAGAGGACTAGTTATTGCATGAAGCATCTGGAAGGAGGAAGTACAGATGGAATATTCCTTATCCAAAAATACCTGGGTAAAGTACGTGAGATGAGAAAGTTTCAGATTTCAGATTTTTAAAAAATTTTGTGGCTATTTGCATGTACTTAATGAGGTATATTGGAGGTGAAACAGAAGTCTAAACATAAGATTATTTATGTTTCTTATATACTTTGTAATACATAGCCTGAAGGTCATTATATTAGTGCACCTGAGCTTTAACTGTGACCTGTCACATGAAGTCAGGTGTGAAATTTTCCACTGGTAGTTCTATGTTAGCCCCTTCAAAATTTTCAGTTCTTTTACCATTTTAGAATTTCAGATGTTCATTCAGATTGGAATTCTCAGTCTATCAGATTCTAAGATCTGAAATCTTAAAATATTAGGCTGTTTTCTTTTCCAAATAAATAATTTTTTATTATTTTTATGGACGTTTTAAAAAATTATTTTTAAAAGTAGAAAAATATAAACAAATACATAGAAAGAAAAAATCAGCCATACTATTTCAATCAGTTCATTCTTAGACCCTTGTGAACTACATAAATGTTACAGATTTTGTAAAAACTGTGATCAATCTTTCTCAACCTAATACTTTCGTTTAACATGTGTCATAAACATATCGTTATGTGTCCATGTCTGTGTTGTATGTCCTCTGTAACACAGTTTTAATGGCTGAAAAGCAGGGTACTAGAGTTGTGTTTTATGGCACTTTGATCAATATTCTATGGTTGGTTACTTTAGGTTGTTCTCAATAAAAAATGTTACTATTAGAAATACCAGGGCTGGCTAGATAATTTGCTCAGGGGATTAAAGCAACAGCAAGCAGGTGCAAGGGCCAGGGGTCTGATCCCCGGGCCTGCTGTGCCAGCCCCGCCCTTGAGGTGCACTGAGACTGCAATTGAGACTGGGAGTGGTGGCACACGCCTGTAATCCCAGCTCTTGGGAGGCTGTAAACAGGTGGATCACTATGAGTCCAGTCTAGTATTGAGGCCCTGAACACCCTGTAGATCCTTCCCTTAAAAAAAAAGGAAATACCATTGTAATGAATGTCTTCATAACTATATTTTCACATGCACCCATGATTGTCTCAATCTTCCAGAAATAATTAAATTTCTAGAAGTAAAAGTTCAAGGTCCAAATAGTAAAGACATTTGTATAACATTATAAATTGCTCTTTGAGAAGGTCATCCCAATTTTTATTTTCATTTGAAGATTATGTGAGGACCTTTTTCTGTATGTAGAAAGCCACAATATTACATCCTATCCCAGGGGAGCTGAGCACATGTTGGGACCGCCACCTGGCACAATCACAGAGCAGGATACACTGATATAACCATGGCTTGGTATGAGATAATCATGCCTGCACTAGCGAGACTAGCATGGAGGAATGTAAACACATGGTAAGGACATGTGCAAGAGTTAGCCAATAAGGGCGTGAGCTGTTGTTGCTCTGCTTGCTGCAGACCTTGCTGTGTTGCTGATGTCTGCCTCTCCAAGCTTTCTTTGAGGACCTCATGCACAAATTTTACCCCTTCAGCCTCCTACACCCCAACGCTATAATTTGTCAAAGATTGTGGTCATGATTTCTCATGTTTTCACCAGCTATGTTGTTGAAACATATCTCACTGAATTTATCATTAATTGCAAATGAAACTGAATATTGCATCATTGTGATGTTCATTCCTACTTTTTCTGGTGTATTTTAACTATTTGTACCTCTTGTTCTTTTTTCTTATTGTCATCCTCATATAACAAAGATAATATTTTCCATAATATGCGTTAAAAATGTTTTCCAGTTTGTATTATCCTTGCATTTCTATGTATGATTGATTGATTGATTGATTGATTTGGTATAGGCTTTCGCCACACAGCTCAGGCTCACAGTGATCCTCCTGTCTCAGCCTCCCCAGCACTGGGATTACTGATATGTGCCACCATACCCAGTTTCAGTGGCTGGCACGGTGTGGGCCAACAAGGCATGTGGTACCAGGGATTAAACCTAGGTTCTTGCACTTGCCAGGCAGGCATTTATCTCCCTGGCCCAATTCTATGTATCTTATATTTTGATTATTAGAATATTTTTTAATTTTACATTTTTTATTGGTTAGTCATTTCCTTATTCCAGTACTTTTTTTTAAAAAAAAATCTATCTAGCTCTGAATATTTGAAGCTCTACCTTTATCATTTGCTCAATTTTTAAATATATATTCTTAGATTTATGTTAAGTCTTTTT
>PVKN010012080.1:0-21052 GCA_004027915.1 Capromys pilorides
GATGTTTGATACTCAGAAAGACAGTAATGTTAGGCTCGAGTACCAATGTTATAGAGTAATAGTATCACTAAACTTTTCTTCTGGAGGGTTAAGAATATAAGTTTACAGACCAAAACTTAGAGAAAAAGAAAGGCTACAAGGATAGTCAATATTTTGGCCCTAGCCCTTCAAGGTCAGTGAGGACTCAGGACATAAGAGAACCTGTGCTATAACATCCCATAAATCAGTGGTTTCCCAAATTTTCTATTCAAGGAGATTATGGGGCTACAGAGGAAAGGGATTGAAGACATACAGTATACCTAAGGAGAGTCACCTAGAGAGAAAACATTCTCTGGGGCTGTCACAGAGAGAAAATTGGTCAAGCAATGGCCATGACTCATCCTCATGGCTGACACTGACAATAGTTCTACAAAGCACTGTACATGTTTTCAAAGTACATCCTGAGAGGATTTGACTGACCTTGGGAGGTACAAAAGCTACATGTTCTGTTATACAGGTCTTGCTTTAACTTGCCCTTAACCACCCAGCAGAAAAGTTTAACCATGAGGCATAAAACATAAAGCTAGATTAGTATGCTGAGCTGTAAAAGCCTTAAATCAACAGCTTCCATCATTGCCAGTTTTGCTAATAATCCACTGCGATTATGGAATGTTGAATTATGTATACAACTACTTTCTCTTAGTTCAATGAAAAGAAATTTTTTTGCACCAATAATGATTACAAAAGTCATCATGTCTACACTCTGTGCTCTGTGTAACTACTAGGAGGACAACAATATGCATTGTATCAAATACTGGAAATGTATTACTAACGTGTTTTGAAACTGTCACATTGTTATTTCTTATTAAGTACAATAAAAAAAATGAAAAAAAAAAAAAAAAGAAACCTGTAGTTTCCCTCATGAGGGCAAGAGAGGCAAAGACGAGCTCATTATCACCACATATAGCTTTGATGATCAGCCATGTTCCAGGAGCAGGTGGGCCTTTCCTCAGGGCAGGTTGGGGGTTCCAAATGCCTCATTAGACAGGACTAAATTATTCAGCATCAAATGGGAAATCAGTCAGGAATTCCAATTAGAATTCAGAAATGCTTTCTTTTCTACACTATGATAAAAATAACACTTTGGGGGTGAAAGAATCAGATAAGACACAGTCACAGGAAATGCTGAGGAACAATCACCATGAAGCAAAATTAGAAAGTTTTAAATGGAGAGGTAAAACCTGACTGGAATAAATATGGCTTTCTTCCCCATAAATTGCTAGTGAAATAGTCCTCATGAAGACAAGTGACACTGTTAGCCTCGCAAGTTATGAACATTCCAGGAATGGCCTGATTTTTATGAGATTGGTTTAATCGTGAATGGGTAAGTGAGGGCATTAAATTCTCACTTAATTTATAGTATTAAAGGAAGTAAACTCTTAACCGATGTTACTGTAGTGAAAATATTTCTTTAGGGTTTAACCTCACATAATAAAAGCTGATGGTTTAGGTCTTATGATAGAAGTAAAAAATTGCATACATTGGACTTCGCATTGCCGAGGAGAATCAGAAAATTTATGACGGTGCCTGAGATTTTAGCTGGGAGCCTGGAAAGAATTTAATCTATTGAATATCCTGTAAAAGAACAATAGTAGAAAAATACAGCAGTATCGCAGATAGCTAACATTTTTTAAATACTTACCATACACTAGCCACTGTGGTAAATATATTAGGTATGTATTTAGTCATATAGGGCAGCAGCAGTTAAGAGCATGGCCTCTGGAGACTGACTACCCAGGTTCAAAGCTGACTAACTTCAAGGGTTTGTGAAGTTCTTTGACCTCTCTGAGCCAGCTAGCTTCTCAGTGCTGGTGGGACTTCTTGACAGAAATACAATGCGACTTGTAAGGTTCCTTCTTCTGGTGGGAAAGAGAAGAGGGAGAAAAGTAAAGAAATCCTTCATTGCTCAGCATGGGAGGGCTGTGGAAGACAAACAAGGACCCTTGGGTGAGGGGAGAGCTGGGAGCTGGGTTTTCATAGGGTTGGACTAGAAGTGGACTTTATGTGGGTGGCACAGTAGATGTTGAAGTGACAATCTTTTTTTTCTTTTTTGTCATTTTTTTTTTTGAGACAGGGTCTTGCGATGCAGTTCAGGCTGGCCTTGAGCTCATTTTTTTTAGCCCAGGCTTGTCTCAAACTCGCATGGATCCTCTTGCCTCAGCCTCCCAAGTGCTGGGATTACAGGTGTGTGCCACCATGCCCGGCTAGTGATAATCTTCTTGATAGATTGGGTTAAATAAAGAATATTCTTGAAGAATTCTCCTGGAGCTCCTTTGCATGGGCATAGACCCATCATGAGCCACCTGTATAATCTTATCTATGTGAAGCTCTTTTAGCCACATTAAAAACACAAAAAAAGCAACAAGGGAATTTTTCAGTCATATGCTTTATTTAATATAATACATCGAGAAGATTATCACTTCAACATCCAGTCAATACAGAAATTGTTAATGAGAGATTTCATTCTTCACACTCAGGTGTGCATTATACTCCTGTGCTCAACAGCCATGCGTGAACCCCGAGTCCCATTCCAGACACCATAGTACCTTGTTTCTGATTGCCTGCATTGCCTGCCCGCTGGCTTGACCTGTGTGAAATGCTCACTTAAAATCCTCTTTCCTGGGGTATGACAAAAACCCAAGGTTCTTTTGCCAAAACGAGAGCATCCACCTTTGTAGGAACTCTCTGTTTTTCAGCAAATACTTCAGCCCCTTCTTGAAAACTCACTCAAAGAAATCACTCTGGTTTTTGAGTTTTGTGACAATTGCATATTTGTGGTTCTCTTTGCAGACTTGGTCTTTGGCTTCCTGAAGGGTATAATAAGATGGAGTTGTCACCTTGGTCTTGGCCATTAACGTAAAGCAGACAACTAGAAGGCTTATTTATATGCGGATGCCTGCTTTAGGATTTAGATTTTCCTCCCTTCAGAAGACATTTGGAGTTGATTAAACACACTGTCATTCATCTAGGCATAAACCCAGTCCCTGTGCTTAAGAAGCTCACAGGCTTGTGGCAGAGGCATGATGAAGGCCATTAATCACAGGGAAGGGAGATCTTGAGATTTACTGGGATAGAAGTGGGAACAGAAAGGAGCGGCACTCACTGCCCAGGTGGTGGTAGAAGTTTACTAATTGGGAGCACCTGAAAGGGTTTGAGTCTTCAGTGAGAATCAGCCAGGTAAAGTTGGGCAGAAGGGCATACTGGCAGGGCATACTGTTTTTCAATGAATGACAGCACTGAGCCTATTGACTAAGGAGATTTCAGCTTAGGCTTCTGAGCGGTTCTAGTTGATAATGAAGCACATCCTTCCTTAATTAGTGAAAGTGGCCATTCTCTTTGGGTGGACTCAGGTTGTTTATTAATGATGGAGGTCCTTAACGAGGAATGTAAAACATTTCTCCATTGTAGGCGATGGAAAGAGGTGAGGGATGCAATGACAAGTTAGGCTTTGAGAACAGTAACTGTTAAACAATGGCCTTCAGAGCCCGTTTGATTGTTTTCCAATGAGAGGGAGCACTTGGGTCAGAAAGAAATGACACTGGGACTTAGAAAGGATTAATAATATTGTCTAGATCTGAAGTGACAATATCTGAAATTGTATATTTAAGTTGCTGTTTCCATAATCATCCTTGAGTGTATTTGTTATAACGTATGAATTTGTGTAGTGGCAGAGTGCTATGTCCAGTTAAGGACCCAGAGCCAGTCAGGCATTCTCCCAGGTGAAGGTGATAGATGACCCTTAGGTGAGTCTGACATGTGCTAAATTAGTATGATTTATGCGTGGTGTATTGGATTCCTAATGCTACTATGACAGATTATCACAAATTTCATAGCTTACACATTTATTGATCTTCTAGTTCTAAAGATCAGAAGTCCAAGATGGATCCTGTTAAAAACCAAGGGGTTGGCATGGTTGTGCTCTTCTGGAGGCCAAGGAGAATGGATCTTATGAGCTTGCCCAAAGTTGAGAGGCTGCCCACTTTCCTTAGCTCAGGGCCTCCTCTACTGTCAAAGCAAGAGGGTGGTAGACTCTTTTGTCATATGATGTCACTTCATTGAGCCTCTATTTTAAGGTCAGCTGATTAGCAGCCCTAATACACCTGGAATATTAATTTTCTCTTCCCCTGTACTGTATTTCTGAGTTCCAGAGATTAGGAGATGGACACACAAATTTATTCCACCAACTACAATCAGTTTTGTCACCTGTTATGGTTTGTGTCTAGTTGTTTCCCCAAAGCCTCATGCAGTCATGGGGCAGGGACTTCTAGAGTTTGAGACATGACTCATGATCCACTGGGATCCACATGTGTTTTAGTACTGATGGGACTATGGGTCTGAGTACTTCTGGGATTATGGGTATAGCCTAAGGTGGATAGACTGAGGTGGAGAGCCTGAATGTAATATAAAGAGAGACAGAGAGACAGACTCACTCTGTTGCTCTGCTACCCTGATTGGTTGGTTGCCTCTGTCACCATTTTGTTGCTGTTCCACTGCCATGAACTGCTGGCCTCTGCATTGTGCCTCTCTGCCTTGGATCCAGCCAAGTATGGGCTGAAAACTCCAGTAACTGTGAGCTAAATAAATCTTTCCTTCCTTCATTTTGGGTGTTGGGTATTTGTCCCAGCAATGAGAGAAGAGTAACTAAGACATCGCCACATTCTACAGGTGATAAAAAACAGAGTGGTTGAGTTCATTCTTTTAATCACCACACTGCACAACCTCCTTGATGTCATAAAAGGCCAGGCAGGCAATGGGCTTGTCCATGCTGGATCTGTATGTGCTCCGTAGTATGAGGCCAAAGCCACCGTCACCTCTATTACCTGAACACTATTTTTATAACTTGTTTCACTGTTTCCTGTGATCCACTCTCCAAAGATCCACTCCAGCTATTTTTAACAAATACAACCACGTCTTATGACGCTCCTGCTGCAACTCCTCAGGTGTATCCACTGGAGAACTTCAGACATATTTAGTCCTGGCCCTTGTTCATCTCTGCAGATTGACCACCTGCTGCTCCTCAACCCCATCATTTGCTCCCTAACTTACCTTTTCTTTTTTGATTAAGCAAGGAAAACATTGCTTAAACATTCTTTATAATTAAAGTTCAATTTTTTTTGCATATAGCCACATTAGATTGTTAAAAATAATCATGGTTTTTCAAAACTATCAATTTATAAACATAAAGTTTCAAATTTCCATATGTAGCACAAATGCCCAAATTTTAAGTGGTTCCTCTGTCACTTTCAAAATAGAAGTTTCAAATTATGATTTATTTATTTTTTGATATTAGAAATCAAACTCATGACCTTGCTCTTGCCAGGCAGGTGCTGTGCCCTTGAGCTATATCCCTGGCCCTCAAATTATTTTAAAAGTGAGGAAGAACAGCATCCAACTTTTTAAGACAGGTTGAGTGCTTGGGTGAGAATTTCTCATACAGACATATATGCTGATCAGATCCAACATAATGTATTACAGAGCCAATCCAGCAAAATGGACTATTTCTAAGGGAGTATTACCATTTAGTTCTGGGTGTCAGCACTTCTAGTATGGGAGTCAAGGTCTCCTCCTCCTCCTTCTTCTCCTCTTCTTCTTCCTTATCCTCCTCCTTCATCTTTTTCTTCTTCCCTTTCCTGCCACAGATAGCTCTAGTGGTTTGGGTATGGAAATTACACTGAAGAGATAGCTGGGCCAGGGGTAAAGGACTGAAAAAGCAATTAGCGCTCAAGGCTCTAGCCTTTGACTAGTTTTAGCCAGGCACAAGGTTAACACTTGGGTTTCCCTCAATCAGAGACTACTTCCTACTCCCTTTTTGCTTTTTCTATCTTTTTTGAGACAGGGTTTCATTATACCATTCAAGCTGGCCTCAAACTCAAAGAAATCTTCCTGCCTCAGCTTCCAGAGTGCTGGGTTTATAGGCATATGCTACCACACCCAGCTCTACTCTTTCCAGGCAAACATCTACCTTTTAGGGGGGAAGACAGGAATTGGGCAAGAAGGGAAAGGACATTTCTTTATGTTTGTACTGGTGATAAGTAAGCAGCCTTTTTAAGGTCTGAGTGGGGAAATACGTCCAAGTTCACAGGTTCTCTCCTAAAATCAATTCTACCTTCTTAAACAGCATATATGCCATTGCTCCTCACCTCGGGCCCTACGCACTCTGTCTCCATGTTGGTGTGTTCGTCCCTCTTATCTCTCCAAGGCAGATTTTTCCTTCTTTCAGGTTTTGGCTTAAATACATTTCTCCTCCTTTACTGTTTTCTACCATAGCTCCCCTGTTGCGTTTTTCTTAATTTGTACTGTCTGCAAGTTTCTGAGGGAAGTGGCTATTACAGCCCAATACTAGACTGGCACACCATCGAGACAATAAGGATTTTAAAGTTTTTAAATGACAGAAAGATGCCGAGTTGCTTGAGTAGGAGATCATGCCAGTACTTTCCTCCAGGCTGTAGAGGGAACCGTGGCAGAGTTCACGGCACCCTTCTGGAGTCACAAAACAGTAGCTGTCACTTTCATCAGTGGATCAGGTAGTGTTTCCTGGTAAAATTGCATACTTTCAAGTACACTTTAATTTTTTAAAAAGGGAGAAAAAATTGAGAGCTTGTCCCATAGAAAGCTGTGCTTAATTTCACCCTGCCCTTGCATGGAAAGCCCTGCCGGAGGTCTCTCTCTACCTTGAGGACCATTTGTACTCTGCCCCCGGTTCCACTTTTCCCAAGGGCCATCTGCTCTAATTGGACAGAGACCACTGCTTCCTTGGTTTTTATAACACTTCTGCCTGCTAATAAGCTGAATTAATCTTGATTAATCCAATTTATTCAAATATTATTCTGTTTTATTTCCTTTGAGGTTTCCTTCGGCCTTAATGCTTCTGTTCTGGATACCCACATTTCCCTTCCTTCAGAGGGCATTTCCTGCCTTCCTTCTTTCACCCCCAAAGTGTTTAAAGAGGTTATGGAAGGAAATCAATGGGAGGCAAAATTTCCATGAATTTGGTCTTTGGAGTCTGCTTGGTCATATTGCTTGCTTTTTTTTTTTTTTTTTTTTTTTTTTGTATTTTAGGGAAGGATCTACACAGGGTGTTCAGGGTCTCACTGCTAGATTGGACTCATAGTGATCCACCTGTTTACAGCCTCCCAAGAGCTGGGATTACAGGCATACCACCACACTCAGTCTCATTTGCTGCCTCAGCAGGCCCCGGGGGTGGAGCCGTTGCAGCAGGCCCAGGGACGAACCCCTGCCCCTCTGCTGCTTGCAGGTGCTTTAATCTGCTGAGCTATTTGGCCGGCACTGCTTGCAATTGTAACTATGAAATACATCATTGGCCAAGATAGCCCTGTTTCTTTAGCTGGAAGCTGGTTGGTCAGTTTCGAAAAGGCATGGCTGGTTTGTTTTTACTGCCAGATGGCCCCAGCTCACCAATCTACAGTCAAAACAGGCCTTAGAGGTGGCATCATTTTCCTACTGGAGGCAGTGGGGATCCATTTTCCACTCTCTGGAATCATAACCCATAAATCTCTGAAAGTTCTTTGCAGAAAAGCTCTCTGGCCCAACTCAGTAGGCTACTTGCAGAGTTTATCATCTGCCGATGCCCAAGGGGTTCACGTTTACACACCAAGTGGCTGCGGCAGCCACTGCCAGGCGCTTCTGTCTCCGAGATGGCCTTGCACGAGGAAAGGTTGGAAGGTGCTCATTCAGCTCCTCAGTTGCCAGCCAAGAAAATAAAAAGTTCCAACAAGCATGCAGTCTGAGGTTATCAGGAGCCTTTTCCTTTTGCCACCTGGGTGTATGCAGGATTCAACCTTAAGTCATTGCCCATCTTAAGACTGGCACTTGAGTTGGGGGGTTGCTGGTTAAGGAGTGGGATTTCTTGACTTGTTGCTGACATTTTTGTTCCAATTCTTAGAAGCAAATATTTATTTCAGGTGCCATGTGTTGTGCCACACAATAGATTTTTTTGTTTTATTTTTGAGGTGAGGGGTTGAATCCCAGGCTTTGCTCATGCTAAGCACCTAGTCCTTTACTGAAATATATCCATAAAAAGAACTAAGCCTCGTTGACCCAAGAGGTTCATTGTATGTCATGGATTAACTATTTGCTTGTGTACCTGGAATGATATTAACTTTGTCCTATTCCTGGAAAAATTGAGAAAATAGGATGCCTACGCAAATCTCTTTTTCTAGGGTTTAATTCTCTCATGGAATCCTGACTGAGAAGGACTCCAGGGCATCTTATGTCTGTTTTGAATCAGGGATTTATGGAATCAATGCTTGAAGGGGCACTCACAGGCTGGAGTTGGAGAGCAAGCCACCTACGTTCCTACTCAGGGCTCTTCCTCGGTCCTCGAGAGCTCCAGCATTTATACCTCCCAGGCGAGGCTGGCTGCTCACCTCCTGCTTGTTTCTCCTGGACTCAGCACTGTGGCCCCATCCCAGGCCTTTCTGTCCTCTCTCATAGTGTCACCACCGTACACCCACACCCTACATTTTCGTTCTGTTCTTGGTTCTGATAGCTATCACCCCTCTTAACTTTCCTAATCTTTCCTGTCCATATGGGGAATGATAACAGGAATTTCTACTGTCTCACAAAAAGATCAAATGAGGTATAGTGAATTGTTAATGGGCAAGTGACTTGTCATACCAAGCTGAATTGGATTAGCATGATGTTGGGTGTGGAGGCCCACCTGAGGATGGTTGCCGGCAGCAGAAGAGGGAGAGCTGGAGAAGAGCTGGTCTAGGCCGTTACGGGAGCTGGTTGGAGAGGCTGTGGGAGCTGCTGGCAGCTGCTGGTTCTCTTGGGCTGTTCAGCTGGAGGACCTTGTCATCCTGGCTTTCCTGATGAACTTGGCTATTCTTGTTGGAGGAGAAACTTGGGGCTTTTATTGTTGCTGAGAATGGCTGCAGTTAGTTCATTTTGGGGGAGTTCTGGTCCCCATCTGGAACATTGCTTCCTGGCTTGGGACGGGAACATAGTGTACTACTGCTCAGCCTCCTGGAGAAACTTGTCACATTGGCTTTCCTGATGGGAACTCAGCTTTCCTCACTGCTGGAGGGGCTCGGGACCTCACTGTTGCTGAAGATGGCACTGTTGTTGAGGGGAGCTCTGGTTCTTACCATGAGTGTTGCTTCCTGGCTCCAGTTCAGATCCTTCAGCCTGAAAGTACAAACCCTTCATCCTGCTGGCATAGACTCTCTAGTTTCCACCACTGACCTTTGGGCCTTCCAAGCAGCACAGATCCATGAAACAGGCCTCAGGCCTGTATGAGACATTGTTCTGGGTTCTAGGCCTCCAATTGGACTTGTGAGAGGCATTTTATGGGCTCTAGGTCTTTAGCTGGACTCGTGTGGGATATTAGGACCCAGACCCTCAGCTAGATTCTCTGGTCTTTAATGTGTGGACAGATTCGTGTACTTTTTGCATATGATTATTTGGGTAATTATAAAATAGTCTTCTAAAATGTATTCTGCATTGTATTGTTCCTCTTGTAAAAAAAACCCCAACCATGGCATAAGGAGATGTTCTTGAAAGTGCCTTACAAAGAATGAAGCCATATACTGTTTCTATGCTTCAGGCAGCTTTAATTCTAGGAATGGGGCACTGGATCTACATGGGTCTGCATAAACGTGGAGTGAGGTCTAGACTGACATGGAGGCTCACATAGTGACTTCAGGCAGCCAGCTGTGGTGCTTGGGAGAGGAGGGTGGGCTCCACCAGCCACAGCCTGTGGCAGTGCACAGGGTAGTGCATTTGGGACTCAGAGAATGCAGGAGACAGAACCCAGTGGATGGCAGAGCCCGGCAGCTGCAGCGTGTGGAGATCCTGCCTGTCTTGGGGAAGCTCTGGTAGTTTCTCCTCTGGCTATCATTTATTATTTCAGTAAAATTTGCTGTTAGAACAAGCCAGAAAGTAGAGAGTTAGGGCCAGCCAAATAGCTCAGCAGATTAAAGCACCTGCAAACAGGTGCAGGGGCCAGGGGTTCGATCCTTGGGCCTTCCATGCTGGCCCTATCCCCAGGGTGCCTTGAGATGGCAATTGAGACTGGGTGTGGTGGTACATGCATGTAATCTCAGCTCTTGGGGGGTTGTAAACAGGCAGATCACTATGAGTCTTATCTAGTAGTGAGACCCTGAACACCCTATAGACCGTTCTCTAAAAAAAAATATTAAAAAAAAGTAGAGAGTTAAATCACTTAATTCCTAGATGCTTATATGTACTGGGATCTGAAGAATTAAGTTATATATTTAATTCAACTTATATTCATAGGGTGTGTTTGGAAGTCAGCATAGGTCTGAAAGAGATGGATCCATCATGGGTTGACATCAAAAGAATTTTTCTGTTAGGAAAGACAAATACCAAATATATATAGGGCTGGGGAGACAGCTCAGTACAATAAATGCTTGCTTGGCAAGTGCAAGATTGTGAGTTCAATGCCTGGTACCACCAAAAACAAAATAAATGAAATAACAAAAACAAACATTAAAAAAAAAAAACTAAAACTTCAGTGAAGAAAAAAATTATACATTATATATTGTCCAAATATATATAAAAACACTATTACAAATGAAAAGAAAATAGCAATTATAGCAGTTGTAGTTTAAAGTTATTGAAAAACACTGCATGCCAGGAAGCACTGTAGGCATTTGTCTTATTTAATTTCTATAACAACCCTAGCAGAATTCATTTCTTTCTTTCTATTTTTTCTGTATTTTTTTAGGGAAGGGTCTACCTGGTGCTCAGGATCTCACTACTAGATTGGACTCCTACTGATCCGCCTATTTATAGCCTCCCAAGAGCTGGGATTCCAGGTGCGTGCCACCACACCCAGTCTCAATTGCCATCTCAGCATGCCCTTGGGGGAGGGGCCATCTTGCAGGCCCTTCCATCAGATATTCTTACAGGAACTCTTTCTTACAATAAGGCAGTCAAGCTCTAGAAAGTACAAGTGACCTGCCCAAGGTGACACAAGCAGTGATTGGACTAGTCATGGTCTGGCCTTGAGCAAATATTCCTATCCTGTGTGTAGTTCAGGCTGTGTTACTGCAGATCCTGATAAAGTACGTCAGTAGAATGACCTTAGCAGCTGGCATGCGAAGCTAGATAAGGCTATGAGAAATAGCCAGAATTCAGTTGAATACTATTTTTAATATATTTATAGGTTAGAAGGTCTACTGGATATGAAGAATAAAGAAAAACACAGAATTCTATCATATTCAAAGATATTCAGAAATAGAGAAAAATCATTTAAGATCTTCAAGGCAAAAGAAATTCAACTCTAAACAGGTGATGCCTTATTCCAATTGGGTTAAGAGGGAATCAAGAACAACCTCTGTCTTATCTGAAAGCCCACTGTGGGCTCAATGGATGCATGAGGAATTCAACAGGATTGGAAAATAAAAACATGGAAGATGAAAGAGGAGAAAGTGAAAAAGAATTAGAGAAGATTTTAATAAACATAAGGCTTTAAGTTTGAAATATCTGGTGTCTTTACCATTTTATTTTGGGAGACAGTGTAATAAAATAAATGCTTCGAAGGACATGAGTAGTTAATGCTAATCTTAACCACATTTTCTTTCCAGATGATAAAAGCAACTAATTATACAGTAATGACTGACATTTAATTCAGCAGATCAAACACGTGGTAAATAGACAGGATATTAAATAGATGAAATTAATAGAAGCTAATGTTTGCTGAACCCATACAGACCAGATATTTTTGTGAGCAGTGTGTGTCTTATTTAATAGAAAAACCCTGTCTTACATACTATAGTGGATTTTCATTTTATATATGATAAAAAACTATACAGAGGCTGAACTGAAGTCACACGTCACTTTTAGTGAGTGATGGTGTCAGGATTGACTCAAACCATCTAAAGCCAAGACCACCATGGACAGGTCTAGCCTACTTAGCAGACAGACCAGGGTGGGAGTGGTCGTGGGGCGCATGCTGTGGCCCCCACTACAGGGAGGAAAATTTGATCACTCATTTCATTTTTCAGAATTATCCAGGATAAATAGAAAACAGGCTGGCTTTACTTTGATTTTGTTACTGTTTTAAACCATCCTATTGCCTACACCCAAGGCAGTCACAAAAGCGAGGAAAGGAAGAGAGAAGCCAATACACAGTGACTACCGTGGAAAATAAGGCTCATTGCCAATAGTGACTCTCTGGAAATTGTGTAGGCAGGGAGCCTGGGAAAGTTCCCACCAGCTCTCCTGCCTGCTGGCTTGAGGATTTGAGGGTCTGTTACATGCATTTCCACATTGAACCTGCTTGTAGTCCTTAGGCAGAGAGGCAGAGACTCGTGGTGCCTGGTGTGGGGAGCTGGCAGCTTGAGAGGACAGAAAACTTCAAGCGACGCTTTGCAGGAGGAGGCAGATGAGATGGCACATTAACAAGAGACATTGCCCATAATTTTGTTGAAGAAACACCCTCTGAACGTCTGTCCAGGCCAGATTTCATACTGAACGGTTAAGTGGCTTGACTGTATTTTAATTAAGAGACTCCTTGGATTTATATCAGCCTCTTGGAGTCTCCGTTTTGAAGATGGTGTAAGCAGGTCAGTCTTTTGCATTTGGGTTATTGTAGGAAAAGGCACTTTTATTACTTCTATTTTTTTTTTAAATTTTCAAAGAACACTAGTGACCTGGTCATAAATGTCAGAGGTGTATCCTTAGTTTGTAACCTCTGACATCCATATGCGTGAATGTGCTGTTGCCTGGCTTCCTCCTTTTCTTCTTTTCCTTCCCCTTTTCATCTATGCTTCTTTTTCTCCTCACCCCTGCTGCCCTCGGTGCTTACCTTGTTTTCAGGTGAAGGAGCTAGTTGAAGTGAGTTGAGTTGGAAGTGCAAACCCAAGACAATCCTGTCATCCACCCTGGGTTCGTCTGGTCTCCATACATCATACATGATCAGTGCTGGACAACTTCAGACAGATAAAAAGGTGTTATTTTATTAATGTCTGATGCCTTTCCCCAAGAAAATTCATTGCAGTAATGAACATTGCTTTTTGCAGTGTGTGGTTGATGATCTTTATGGGACCAAGATAAAACTTCATCTGCCCCTGTGGATAAGTACTGTATTAAATCAAAGAGCTGGGCCCCAGCAGCAGTATGCCTGGGAAAGAGAGGAAGACACTAACTAAGTGGGTCAGATGTCTGTGGATATCTTGGTAAGGTCCAAGATAGTAGAAATAACGATATCCAAAGGAGTGGAAGATTTTACTCAGGAACTGAGAAAGGGATTTGAATATCAAGTACGGTCCTGTGACAACCTCATCAGAGGAAATCTGAATTTATATCAAGCCATATTTCTTAAGAAAAGTAAATTTCAAAGCAACTTGAAGTTTACAGTGTGACAGGCTATTTAGTACTGTAATTTCTGTATAATTTTAGCTAAAACATTAACTTCAGCTGACAAGCTTTTCCTTTTCATATTGAGCTTTGATATTTAGCTCCTGGGCTCTGAGGAGGAAGACAGAACGCCATGACAACATGGAGTTTAGATCTACATTACCCTAGAGAGGCTGACTGGGCAAAGAGACTACACGTATGATGTCTACTGAGGTTCCTGATGTATGCATCCAGACGTTCAGAAAATCCATTCAGACATCATTGCTGAGTAGGAGGAGCAAATGCCACCTGTTCTGGGCAGCTATCTTAGGTCTCTAGACACCAACTATAAGGTGGTGATTGGTTAGGTTGGGTAGCAGCTATAGAGAATGAGAGAAAACTAGTTTGGAAGATGTATTTTGGAGGTATGTTAAGTAGAACTTGTTGGATTTGGTGTGGGATTGAGAAAAAGAAACAGGATGGATTTTGAGGGAGAGTTTGTTCATTTCCTACCTGGTAAAATTTTCATGTAGATACAGCTTGTTTTGTTCACTGAGGTTCTCAAACTTTGAATGTGTGCTTTTATATAATACATGTTCAATAAATATTTGGTGAATGCAGGAATAAATGTGATTGAACATGTTGGGGGAATATCTACTGCTAGGAGAATCTTATTGTAAGCCTTTTTTCTTAATTTGCTCTTGTGTCAGAGATCTTTTTAAAGGATGATTGAAGTTATGGTGTATCCTATTCCTAGGAGAGCTTTGCACACTTGCATGTGCAAGTTTGTGCACACACACGTACACGTACAGCACTGCATACAAAAGGAAGACATTAATGGGTTCCTGTGCCTGGCTATGGACTCAGAGGCTAAGGACATTAACTATAAATGCAATTCAGGATTTATGGATAGAGGAAGTGGTTCTTTAGTAGAGATGATCATTAGAATCAAGCTGGAGATTGACAATGGTGTTTGGTCTTTAATAAACACCCAATTGTTAGTATGTGTGCAGCTTCTGAAGTAAAATGCCCAGGTCTGGATCTGTTTAGAGTCACAATTCATAAAGCAATGTTCCAGGTGTGTGAGCATTCAGAAGACCCACGGATGAGTTGGGTATGTGACTCTGATAAGGGACACTGATCCTAGTGAACGCGGTAGAGTCAGCTCACTTGACAGTGGCTCTCAAGGGAAGGGTCATGTGGGAGGAGGGTGCTGTGCTTACTTATTTTTGGATTCCATGCCTCACGGAGCATCACCGTTAGTGACTTGGAGCAGTGGTGTGACTTTGACAAATCGGATAGATGCTTAGATAAGAAGTGCTGATGTGCAATAAAGAAAGTAGAGAGGAATTAAAAAATAGGGAACCCAAATGAAATCTGAATACAACATAAGCCAGAGAGCAATAGAGCAATTATGGTAATGGTGAATGATTCACCCTTACGGTGAAGTTATTTCACTTTTTCTCTTTTTTTTCAGTTTAAAAATTATGATAGAATGGGTATAACACACCATTAATCATCTTTCCTCTTCTCAGTGAGCAGTTCATAGTAGTCACACATTCTGAATATTTGCAACCATCATTCTTCTCCACCTCCAGAATTCTTTTCATTTTATAAAACTGAAGCTCTGTAGTCCTTAAACAACAACTTCTGCTCCAAAGCAGCGACTATTCTGTTTTTTTTTTTTTTTTTGTGTCTCTTTCTGACTATGCTATGTACTTTGCATCAGTGGAATAATATAGTATTTCTTTCTTTCTGTCTCTCTCTCTTAAGTATTGGGGGTTGAACTTGGGACTGTGCACTTGCCAGGCAGGTGCTTATGTTCTGCTATGCTATATCCACAGCTCCTCATCTTTATATTGACTGGTTTGTTTTATCATTAAGATAGCAGTAGATGTCACGGTTTTCTTCTCCTTAAAGCCAAATAACATTCTCCTGTATTTATAGACCACATTTTGGTTCTCTAGTGATTTTCTTCTTTAAGCCTTATCTGTGTTACTGCTTTGAACACTGATGAATAATACGAAATGTATTCAGGGTTTCTACATTTAGGAGAGAACAGACGTGTTGATGAAATGCTCTGGCTGTAGATAGTCTGACATACTGGCTTCCCAGAAAGTAAGGCCCCAAAGTAAGTGTATACATATTTAAGTGATTTAGGGAAAAAATAGAGGCTGTTACCAATTGCCTAACTTTATAGCAAAATTTCTGCACAAAGAATCCAGGGAATAAGGAAAAAACTTCCAGTTGTATTAAAACACTGGATTAAGATTTAAAGGTTGATTAGATAAGAGTCACTTGGTCTGCTAGTAAAGTAAAATAGGTTTCTTCTATAGTCAAAGGTTTCTTTTTTTTCTTTAGACAGATTAAAATTTGAGGGCCAGGGAGATAGCTCAATGGTATAAGCACCTTCCAGAAAGCACAAGGTCCTGAGTTTGATCCGTGGTACCACGGGTGGGGTGGGGGAGAGTGGGGTGGGGGAATGGAAGAAAGAACAGATTAAAATTTCAGGCTTGGAGTTGCTGTCTCAGAGTAATTGGCTTCCTACTGAGGTTCCCTGAACTGGAAGTGTAAGTCGCACAGTAATAGAAAGAGCAGATCACTTTCACATTTTATTTAGGATGTCATGCAGGACCTGAGCAATAGCTCAGCAGTCTAAGCACCTGCCTGGAAAGCACAAGGACCTGAGTTTGATTCCCAGTACCGCATGTTGTGCTGACCCTGACCCTGTGCCAAACCAGCCATTGAAACCCGTAGTGGTTGTGCATGCCGGTAATCCCAGTGCTGGGGCAGAAGGATCACTGCGAGTCCAAGCTGCATAGTGCAAATATTTGAAGTAGATGTATTTTCCAAGACTTACTATAGAAAGTGTGTTGCTTCTTTTTTAAATTATTAATGCTTTCTGTTTCTTATTAAGAAAAAAATACAATATAAATTATAAATCAGTAGTAAGCAAATTCTATTTTTTGCAGAATCAATTTGGTATAATAGGTTTTAGATTCAGTTTCCAGGAAGCAGAATGTGATATGGGGCCTTGGTAAATCAAAAAATTTAGTGGGAAAGTGTTAAATTTGGATGAAGTTTGCCTCCAAAGCCTCATGGACTCCTAGGTAGGGTTTTTGGAAGGTGATCAAGTCACTGGAGCACTACAGCCAATTGGCTATGAGGAGGTAGGGTCTTGTGAAAAGCAACAGGCCAGTGGGTGTGTGGCCTGCAAGGGTTTTATCCCCTCCTCCAGTTCTACCCATCTGTCTCTGCTTCCAGCCACAACAGCAGCTTTCTTCTGCTACACTCCTCTGCCATGTTTTTTTTGGTCTGGAAGTCTGCCTTCCACGGCCTCTATGAGCGCAAGTCTCTCCCCTTTTACGCTGTGGATGTCAGGTGTTTTGTGCCAGCAGTGAGGTAAGGGACTAAGACAGGGAATGTTCTCAACAGAAGAGGAGAAAGTGGGGCATGGCAGGGAAAAGATAGAGTTTTTTCAGATATAGGCTTCCTAAGCAGCCCCACAAGAAACCCCAGAGTGCACATGGTAGGGTAGAGGCCAGCCCACCTGAAGGCATAGTCCATCAGGTCAAGATCTGACTTCTAGTGTTTTGTATGTTATAAGTCGAAGCTGAAAGAAACGACGAGAAGACCCAATGAAGGAGCTTCAGAGGACTCACTGAGATTCATCCCTCAGTGAGCAAAGAACCTCAAAAGCAACTCAGCTTTATTTTGGCTAGTAAACATGATCTTGTGCATAATTACTTTAGTAAAGGAGGACCACGTCCTCTATTGACTTCCACCTTTTTCTTCTCACTAGGTTCACATAGATGTTATTTCCAAGCAGGGGAGGAGACAACCATTAACATTTCAAGCAAGGAAGGAAGCAACAAACAGGGAGCCAACAGTTGAAGCTACTATCTATCACCTGGAGTCCCAGCTTTTAGGATTTCCCTATCTCAGCTTTCCGGGATTCTCAGAAACAGACCACAGCTGTTCCTGGGCTTTGTTTTCTGCTCCCCGTTTCTTGAGATGCTAATTAGGCTATACTAGTGGTTGTGCTGAGGCTTCTTAGATGAAGCAACAACCATTTGGCCAAGGCGAGTTCTTTTTGAAAGGGGCAACTGAGTTGTTTTCAGCCAGTAGGTATAGCCAGGAAGGGACCACTCTAGCTTGTCATGGGGATTTAAAGGAGCGACAGAAGCGTTCATTAAAGTACAGCCTATTCTCCAGCTGAGGCCTTCTTGTTGCTCATACTAATTCACTCCATTCAACCACAATTTCTGGGAGCACTTATGAAAGGAAAGTTAGTGTGATGAGCCGTAGTCCCTCATTGCTGTAGTCTGTCCCAATGCCACCACTGATAGCTGCTGTTTTCCTTTTCTCCTTCCCTTTCCAGATTTTCCTTCTCCTTGGTGAATATTTCTCCTGGTCCATGAGGCTTGCTTGGTGAAATAATCCAGACCATTTTCCTTGAGAGGTCTGAGAGCTTGCCTCCTTGTCCTTATTGGCCTGTGCTTATAAATGGGGATGGCTTGCCACGTCCATTGGGTCACTGTCATGCCTAGGATGATTCTCCATGGCCCTGATTGTTGCTGCAGCAACTCTATGTTCCACTGATGATTATGATGGCAATTTCCCTTCAACTATGGAAGCTTTTTTTCCCCTCCCCCTTGTGGAATATTCTATAAAGATACCAGGGACCATCCAAAAAGTATAATTTTCAGTTTAGTGGAAATTTTACTTTTTTCCCTGGGGAAAGGGTACTTCCTTTGTAAACCAAAACTTTTTGACCCACGATTCCTAGAATTTTGGAGTAGAGAAGCAAACATTCCTTATGAGGGCTGGCGCAAGCACTTATGAATAGAATCTTTCTTATATCACTCGGTTCCTGAACATATGTATTCCGGTTACCAGAGTATAATATCACTTACTGGTTATTATTGTTATTATTGTCATCAGGGATTGAACTCTGGTCTGTGCATGTGCCAGGCAAGTACTCTACCACTGAGTCACATCCTTAGCACCCTAGTCATATTAAAAAAATGTTTGCTATATTCTGAAGAATGATGTTCCATCTCTCGACAGTTTGTCCTCTGAGCTGGCACATCAGCTATGCCTTAGAAAAGATTGATTCAAAATAAATTACACTGGACTAGTTTGTGTGCATTAGAATTACCAAGATTTTCACTCTATGTTTTTGAATGAATGTGGAATGCTACCTGCTTGTGTTAGGGTCAGGTTGGGTTGTAGGTCACTGCTAGAATTTTCAGATGCACCTGCTATATGCATGTAACTCAAGAAGAATATGAACCTATGGCTACCTGTAATGATTTGTGTGAGAGAGATGTTTACCAAACTATACAAGCTTTCAGATAGACAAGAAATAATTTCTTAGGATCCAAGTACACAAAATTTGATGTATTTACATACAAATGATAACTAAGACTTTTCATGATAACTGATTAGATAAGAAGTTAATTACTTTGTGGTACTCACTATAGAGTGTGTACAAATATGTGCCAGATTTTCCCACTATATACCTTGTATACAATTTCCATTTGCCAAATGAATGTTTAATTTTTTATTTTAATAAAAATATTATTTATTTAAAAAATGAAAAGACTAGTTCATCATCACTTTCTGAGGTCCAACATTTCTGAATGATGTTACACATGACAGGGCCCGTGAGTCCCACAGCCAGCTTCCCTTCACCATGTCAGCCTTTATGATAGAAAAAATACATACTCAGGTACAGGTTTGCCTTGAGCAGCATTTTTAGAAGACTCCCAATATATCTGATAGACCCACATGGGATCCTGCTTACCATCACCTTAAACTAAGAGACAGTTTCAGGATGGGTCCTGGCCACCAGAAAAACCAATACACACAGGTTGGAAATTTCAGTCCCAATTCAACCACTGGGGAGGGAACAGAAGCTTGTTGTTGAGATACAACAACTCACATCTACAACACAAAGATAGATTGGTATAACAAAGCTCGTGATTTTGGTCCCTGGTCTGCATCATGGTGGAAAGGCATGGCAGAGCATAGATGCTTAGTTCATGATGACCAGGAAGCAGAACAGGAGAGGCGTGCTAGGGAGGGATGGGGCAAGGGACCAGACATAGACACCAAGGCCTCCATGATCCACCCAGAAGTGTGCTCCACTAATCCCAAAGCCAATCAAGTTGGAACTCTACCAGCACAGGCTGAGAGTCAAGCTGGTCATTAGAGGCCAGTGATTTAATGAGTCACATGTACATAACAAAGCCTGCACAAATGCCCCAAAGGACTGGATTTTAAGAGCTTCTGGAGCTGAACACTTGCGGATGCTTAGAGAACACGGAGGCTTCATGCCTCACCCTCTGCTCTTGCATCTCTTTCATCCGGTCTGGCTGTTCATCTGCATACATTGTAATATCCTTTATAAGCAGTAGGAAATCACACTAAAACATTTCTCTACTTTCTAAGACCTGCTTTATCAAATTAGAGGACTGGTCATGGGAAACCCTTATTTATAATCAGTTGGTCAGAAGTGGAGATGTTCACCTATTATATATGATTTGTGTCCAAAATAGGGAGCAGGTTGTGGCACTAAGCTCTCAACTGGGGGGACTTAGTGCAACCTCAGGTAGGTAGCATCAGAATTGAGTTAAATTTTAGGACATTCAATTTCTGCTGGAAGATTTTTTTTTGGTGTATGTGGAAAACTCCCACACATCTGGGGTCAGAAATGTTGCATGGGGGGACTGTGGAGAACAGCAGAGAAAAAATGGTATCATTTCTAATTAGAATGAAATATTGCCTTTTCCAGGATAGAAGGGAGTCAATGCAATCAATTTGCGAGGATTGAGGGTGGGTGAGAAGGCTGATTTCGTCCTAAGTGCTCAGTGCTGTTCTCTCTGGATGGCAGGTCAGATATTTCATAGCAGCACTTGCTTGAGAGGGAACCCTTCTTGTCATCCAAGTACAGTCTGTAACTTTGTCAAGGACACTGTCTACTCCTGAGAAGCTATGTACCTACCAAGGTGTTTGGCGATAGGCTGGCTGATAGCCATTGGGTGAGCCCCCCTGTCTGCTTGGTTGTTCCGTGTCTTTTCTAAAGCATGCTTCGCCATTTGAAGATGCTTATGGTTTATGTTCATTCCGAGGAGTCTATTTACTTACTTTTGCCCCACATCCCTTTGACTCTAATTTTCCAATCTTGCTCATCCTGTCTCTGACCAGCCACTTCTGAGTCTATGTATACTCTTGAATCAAGCCCACTCTGTCTCCACACAGCATAGGTGGCTGGGTGTTCTGCCCACTGGGAGAATTTCCTCTTCTTCCAAGCTCTCAGGCCCACCTGGGTCAAGGTGCGTTGGACTGCAGCATGGGCAGTATTAGTCTCCATTCAGTGGAGATGTGGAGCTCATAGATTTTCCATGGGGAGAGTAGAAAGCATCACAGCAGTAGTGGCAGCTGATGAGGAGATGTGGGAGACCTGTCTGTTAGGAGAGCTTTGTCATGAATGTGTTGCCTTCTTCTATCCTGAATTGTTGTATTTCGGTAAGTTGTTTTTAAATTTGTTGTTTCAAATACTAGATATAAGCAAGAAAAATTGGTAAAAAATTATAAGAAGTTAAAAAGGAGAAAAAAATTAAGCACTAACTACTTCTTTCAATAGACCAGTAGAGACCAGGAGTGCAAATACCCATGCTAT
>PVKN010012081.1:0-21073 GCA_004027915.1 Capromys pilorides
TCTTGTTTTTAAATTCTGTACTATATGTACTCTTGCTTATTATTCTTTTTTCTATCTTTGTTTCTATTTTTACTCTTTAAAATAAAATTTTAAATATTCAAAAAACAAATCCAATGATTACTGTGAAAAATCTGGTTCCTTCCTACATGTCACTAATCGTTTCTCAAACTATTCTTCCCTTTACTAGATCCAAACCACATGAACCTGCCCTTCTGTTGCTGTTGTTGCTCTGTGGTACTAGGCATGGTCGCCCAGGCCTTCACACTGAGCTACATCCCCAGCCTTTATTTTACTTGGGGACAGGGTCTAACTAAGTCACTAAGCTCCCCAGGTTGAGATCAAGACAATCCTCCTGCCTCAGCTTCCCAGAGAACTAGGAATACATGCCGGTACCAACACATGCTACTTACCCTGCTTCTGAGGAAATCTGCTTCCTCGGGACCTTGCCCTGACACTCTTGTTTCTTAGGCTACTCTTCTGTGGGTAAGGCATGCTCCTCATTCTTCAGGTAGCAACTTAGACATCGCTTCCTGAAAAAGACCATCTGGGGCCGGTCTGTCAACCTTAGGTTCCTTGTACCATGATTTGTAATTTTCTATCATGAGAACCTGTTTCTTTCCATCTTCATTAGACTCTAAAATTCAGTGAAAGCAAGGATCTTGCCTGCTTTATTCACTGAGTGTACCATGGCTCACATACAAAGCTGTCCATGAACACAGGTCGTGTGGATGCTGCACGAGATATAGTGAGCAGCCACCTAAGGAATTCTGCAATCCTTATTTAGTCCTTACGTATTTTCTAAACCATATTTGAGACTGAAAAAGGTAAATAAGAACAAAGACATCTTACCTCCTGCCATGACAAAGTGGCTCAGGGCATTTTTATTTCGGTACACAGTAAGTCCTGTGTTCACTGAGCTGAGAATTGAGGAGAAAAGGGAAAAAGAGACCATTCAAAATACATTCCACTTCCCTTCCTGATTGCTATTTTCACTGAGATGATAGGTTTTAGAGTCCATAGTTGTAATCCCTGACCTAACTGAGGCCCTGCCACATGTTCTAGATTGCTAAAGGGCCAGAGCGCTTCTGAGGTAGTTTCTGTTAAAGAAGAACCAAAGAACAATCACATCTCTGGAATAAGTATTCACTTAGAAACACAGAAATAGGTTCTGCAGAATTCCTTTTAGTTAGAACTCACTCGTCTATCTATGTTGATCCTGGTTGGTAGATCTCTATCCTGTACGTCAAACTACTCCTGGGTCAGCCTTTTACCCAAATAGACAAAAGTTCCTAAGGAAAAGATATTATGATTGAGCACAGGGGTGCACATTTATAATCTTAGCACTCAGGAGGCTGAGGCAGGAGGATCAATGAGTTCAAGACTAGGCTGTACTACATAGTGAGATGATGTCTCAATGAACAACAATCTCCTCCAAAAAAAAAAAAACAAAACTCAGAAGTAAAAAAGAAACAAAGAAAAAGACATTATGAATCACTTCCCTGTGAGTATTATTTTTATAATCTCACCCGTTCAGCTGAGTGTGGTTGTCCACACCTCTAATTCCAGTGCTCTGGGAGGCTGAGGCAGGAGGATTGCAAATGTAAGCCTAGCTTGTACAATTTAGTGACAAAGTAAGACCCTGTCCCAGTAAAAGTAAAAAAAGGATGCAGCTCAGTGTGAAGGTCTTGGGTTGAATCCCCAATGCCACCACGAAACAAGATGGGACTACACTAAACAACCCACCTACTCAAAAGATGCAATTCTAAAAGAGAATCAAGAGAATTCTAAAAGAGAATCAACAATTCAGAGAGCACTTACTTAAATATTGTAACAAATACCGCAGTTCTCCAACTCCAGCGCCAGCCGTATCGAAGGAAGCCTCGCATGGCAGCACGGTGTGCTCGTTGCTGAGGTGAACAAAAATGCTGTGAGGTCCCAAGACATCCCGATGCTCTCTTCATAACAGAACGTCCGATATAAATTAGCCAGGTACACCAACGCAGAAAAGAACAACCGAAAATCTCTAGAAATGCCATTCTTTAAGTATTGAGGATTAAGCAAAAGTCTCACACACATCCTATTTATCAGGAGATAGGAAAGGAACTAAGAGTGACCACTGTCAACCAAGTAATCCATCAACTATTTAAGAACAATTTATGTGGCAACAGATATGGAACCATTATTAGATATGTTCTTCATATTTAAGTGATAATAGGGAAGAGAAAACCAAAAGCCATCTACTGAGTAAATGCTAAATTAAAGAGCAAAGTTAAAGTAGCACAGATATACAGGACAGAGAAAGCCAAGATATGTAAGACTACCTTTTATGCTTAAAGTGTTTTCACACAGTACTTCATTTACTCTTCACAACATGGTTTTCAGGAAGGTCTTAGTTTTCACTACAGCTTAGGAGAAAGCTTACCACCAACGTCACCCACGGTGTAAGGAATAAAGTCAGAATCAGAAGGAACAATGCATCCACACTGCCCATCTTTGCTGAGCCATCACAGACCATGTCAGGTACAAGACCTGAGGGTAAAGTCTGAATTTGCAAAGATATGCAAGAAACCCTGTGGTATCTTAACTGCTATATGATCTTGAGCAAGTCAAAACTGCTCTGAGGTATCTATGTGTACTCACAGCTTTTAATAGACATCAACACAGATGTGTGAGAACTGCATGTAAGTTGCATACAGATCCATACACACCCACACACCCTAATTCTGTCTGCCTAGGGTCTTAAAACAATGCTACCCTGGTAGAAATGTGTACACATAAAACTCAGATCTTGGCTTCTAAATACGAGTCTCCACTGAAGGAAAGCTGAGGTCTTTGGAGAAATGGCTAATTTCAGGATCAGCACAGGAAGAGCAAAAGACAAGCCAGGAACATGTTTCTGTACCCAAGGTAAAGGCAAGAGAATGAAGACATGTCTCAGGGACACAGGAGCTGGCCTGAAACGGCTTTCCTGATCCAAATCCAGGCCAATTTGGGAATAAAAATAAATGACAATGGGTTACAGGCCTATGGAATAAAACAAGAAACTCTAAATTTATACTATTATAAATATATTATAAACACAGTTTTATATCACATAGGAAGCCTTCAAGACTAAGACACATGTGGTGGAACATGCCTGTGATCCCAGCACTATGACAGGCTGAGGCAGAAAGATCATAAATTTCAGCCCAACCTGGGCACAACCTAGTGACATTGTCTCAAAATAAAAAGGGCAAACGAAGGCTGGAAATATAGCCCAGTGTCCCACGACCACCACACACATACACACATACATACACACACACACACACACACACACACACACACACACACACAATGGAAAAAAGGCCACAGACACAACGCACTAAGACTGTGTTGTCTTGTGACACTGTAGCAGTTCTGGCTCATGAAGTATATCATGTGATAGTTGCACAATGACAACACTAACAGCACAGTCCTCACAATGATCTCTAATGTGAATGGATGGCTATAAATAGGTGGATACAAAAGTCAGCGAGATAGCTCAGTGGACTAAGCCTTTGCTCAGGCAAGCACAGGGACTACGGTTTGATCTCTGGCACCACATGCCCACACTAGTCCCAACCCAGGGCATGCTGAGCTGCTAACTAGTGGCCAAGTCTGGGCGTGGTGGTGTACACCTATAATCCCAGCTCTGGGGAGGCTGAAAACAGGAGGATCACCATGAGTCCAAGCTACGTAGGAAGACCTTGTACCAAATACACTAAAAAAAAATGGATACACAGATTATGTAGGGGTGGAAGAACACTTCCTCAGAAGTGAATACTAGCCAAAAAATGGAGAAAGAATGACAGAACTAGAAAATGACCACTTGCAACCACAGTCATAACTACTTCAAGCCAGAACCATAATTTCATGCTAAAATCTGACGAAAAACAGGATACTTGCATAGTTTCAAAGGCTCTAACAAGAACTCATAAAATACTTATCTTTATAAAAGGAAAAAATAATTTTATAGGAGATACACCTGGCAGAGGTGATCTTAGCTAAGTGCCTAAAGTAAATATTGCTATGCTGGCCCTGTGCCAGGCGTGCTAAGTCAGCAAATGAGGCGAGGCATGGTGGCATGCCTAATAATCCCAGTGCTTGGGAGGCTGAAAAACATAAAGGATCACTACGAATCCATTCTGTGTAGTGAGACCCTGTACTAAATACATTTAGAAAAATAAATAAATAGGGGCCAGGGAGATAGCTCAGGGGCACAAGTGCCTGCCTGGCAAGTGCAAGGTCCTGAGCTTGATCCCCGGTCCCGCAAAATAAATAAATAAATAAATAAATAAACAAACAAACAAACAAACAAACAGCAATAAAATGATAGGCACACAGTGTGTGCTTCTGATGTAATGTAATAAGTACACAATGTCAATTCTAAGATATACCTGCCCCCCCAAAAAAGCTGAATTTTCTAACAAATCATCAAATCATAATGAAAACTGTCAAGCTCAGAAAAGACAAAGACAGAGGCTGGGAAGATAGCTCCGTGGCACAAGTGCCTGCCTGGCAAATGCAAGATCATGAGTTCGAACCCCAGTCCCACCAAAAAAAAAAAAAGAAAAGACAAAGACAGAGAAACTGTTGCAGACTAAAGAGGCCTGACAGGCAAATTCAACATGTAATTTACCATTAGATCTTAGGCCAAAGAAAGAAATTAGTTTAATGCATTTTAAGGTAAATGAGGTAAGCAGAACACTGGTAAATTAGCATAAGGTCTGCAGATAATAGTACTGTGCCAGAGTTAACTTGTCATTCCGCCGCCATGGTGGTGAGCCTATACATGCAGCTTTGCAGGTAACTCTGGTGAGCTGTGTTCAGGCATGTTAGTATTAGTTCTTCACTGTTATTAAACATAGACTTGGACTTCCTACAATCATTTCAAGCCATAACCTAACTAAATAATTATATGTACTGTGAAGATGGTGTGCACCTTCATAACACTCTTAGATCATGTTATGTTTGTGTCCAGTTGTCCCTCAAAACCTCAATGCAGTCATTGAGCTGCTTCTAGAGTTTATGATTAGTTCAGGATCCAATGCAGGAATTATGGGTGTGAGTGCTACAGTCGCCCAGGGCAGACAATCTGCATACAAATGTAGGAGGAGAGAGAGGCTTCGTAGTTAGCACAGCTGCTGCTCTTCCTTTTGCTCTGTTGTGTTCCGCCATCATAAACTGCTGCCCTCTGTCATGTGTCACTCTGCCTTGGAGCCAGCCAAGTATGGACTGAAACTTCCACTATGATCTAAATAAACCTTTCCTTCCTTAACTTTGAGTGTTGGGTATTTTGCCCCAGCAACAAGAGTAAAGTAACTGAGACAGACAATCAGTACTTACCACAGCATCAAATTGGTTGTGATAAATCTCTGCTTGGCTCTGCTCTACGTAACGTTGCTTAGCATGAATAAAAGCTGGTACTCCCCCATACACCCAGCCAATGATGCCTGCCGAAGCTGCTGCCTTACAGATGTCCTGAAGCTCCTCCGACATTCTCTGGTGCTCACTAAAACATCAAAAACACCACGTTGTTGGGATATTATCCAAAACACTATGTTCAGAATTATTCCAAATGCTAATACTACATTTTAGCTTATGGGCAGAACTAACTACATTCTTCAATAAAATAAACAGTGCTGTTATATTAAAAGTAGTACAAATCTCAGGCAAAACTTATCCAAAAGCAGGAGACCCTTAGGAGAGAATTCTGAATTGAGGGGCAAAAGAGCTTTTGTGACACTGGCTGCTAACAACTGCTGCAGCTCGTTACACAGCTATGCTCGGTTTGTGAAAATTCATAAGTAAACAAAAAAAAAAAAAAAATCATGAGTAGGTATGGCTATGTACATTTCCCTAGATGCATGTCATATTGGAAGGTTTTATTTGTTTTAGGTGCTTTTAAAGTCAGGTCTAGGGGCACACACAGTCTAGAAGGCTGACGCAGGAGGATCAAAAGTCCAAGGCCAGCCTGAGCAACTTAGGCCACCCTGTCTCCAAGTCTGAGGGGCAAAAAGGCTAGGGATGCAGCTCAAAGGCCCTATGGTCAATTTCTAGTACTATCTGTGCAAATAAATACTTTTATTTTGATGGCTATTACAACTACATTTGTAATTCTAGAAGCAGAAAGAATCTGTGTGGGTTTAATGACATTATATTCTCTTTTTGAATGTTAAACCACAGATATTATACAAATTCATGAGGTTAGCACAACATATGCAAGAATGAAAATATGGATTATAAAATCCTATTTACTAATAATCACTTTGAAGGCTCATTATGCAGTGAGCAATACAGGTCAATCAATCAAACTACTATTTCAGTCAATTTGTGACCCTCAAATGCACAAGAAATGAACTGTTAACACATGCATGCCTGCAATCCCAGCACTGCAGAATAATCCCTCAAGTTTTAGGGCAGCCTGAGCCACATGGTAAGGTCCTGTCTCAAAAAAATAAAAAAGAAACTAGAGAGCTGGGGTTCGATCCCCAGGCCTGCCGCACCGGCCCTGCCCCTGGGACATGCTGAGATGGCAATTCAGACTATGCATGGTGGCGTGCTGTAATCCCAGATCTTGGGAGGCTGTAAGCAGGTGAATCACTGCAAGTCTGATCCAATAGTGAGACCCTATAGAACCTTTCCTAAAAAATTAAAAAAACTAGAACTGTTAATTAAGCTTCCAAGATATCCTCCCCCAGCTGTTCTAACAAAGAGCTAACTTTGTAATTTATTGACTTTTGCCATACTGGTTATTTGATCCCGGAAGTGCTAACCTACATTCTTAGCCCATTCTATATTGAGATAAGATCTAATCTTCCCAGAGTGGGGCCAAATTTATGATCGCCTTGTCTCTGCCTCCCTGCAGCTAGGATTATAAGAGTGTGCCATCATTCTCGGATTACAGATGTAGGTCACCATGCCTCGCAAGGTTTCTAAGTATTAAATCACTATAAATGATGGTTCTCCTAAGTAAACTACTGAATGTTATCTAACTTTCTTTCTTCAGAGACTGTGCAAGTACTTAACTAATTTTAATTGTCAATAATTACGGTGTCTGAGATATCAGTGATTTCTTCTGGTTTTGTTCTGTGCTGCTGCGACTGTATTTAGGCCTTTACACATACTAGGAAAGCATTCTGAGTACATCTGCAGTGCCAGTGAGTCTTTCAGTTTCTACATCTACAGAGAAAAATTTAAATAAAATCTCTTAGAACACTGTCTTACATTAAGGTCAATGAGAAAACTGCTACTGGGTGTGGGGACACACACCTGTAATGTCAGCACTTGGGTGACTGAGGCAGGAGGATCACCAGGAGTTAAAGGCTAGCCTGGAATACACAGTGAGTTCAAGGTCAGCCTGGGATACATACTGAGACCCTACTTCAAAAAAGAAAAAGCCATACTTTAAACCTTATATTTTATCTTTTACAATGAATAAGATTTATATAAAAACTGGTCTATATCACAACTCAGAAAAGACATAAAGGACCTTAAGCCAGGAAATACCCAAGCATTGTTTTATTAGCCTCTGAAAACTTCTATGACAGAGGTAACAATTAATCTACATTTTTTTTTTTGAAACAGGATCACACTATGTAGTTAGCCCTTGTACTCCAGGTGATCTTTCTGCCTCGGCCTCCCAAGTGCTGTGACAACAATAAGTAAGTGACACCTCGCTTGGCCTTGCATTTTATCACTGTGAGAATATAGCCTCTGAAGTTACATGGTTAGTCCAAAAGGCTACTGAACAGCACATAAAATATCAGGGCAGAGTAGTTGAGCAGATCTAGATGTAAGTAACTGGGGTTGGAGTCCTGGTTCTCTCACCCACAGCCAGGTCACCATCTCACAAAATCTTGGTATCCTCAGCTCACCACAGAGGGGAGCATGAAAGTTGCAAGAGATGATCTTTCAAATTCCTTTCAGCTCAAGTAATCTGGGGTTTACCAAGTCAACCAAATAACTCTCTTCTATTATTCTACATTACACAGGGTCTTTCATGAATATGTCTGCCTTCAGATCTTTTCATGGCTGGGCCAGTGAGATGGCTCAGCAGTTCTAAAGTGCCTGCTTAGGCAAGCTTAGGCAATTGCAGGGACCAGGATTCAATCCCCAGCACCACTTGCTGTACCAGCCCCACCCCAGGGCAGACTGAGCTGGCCATAATCATATATATATATATATATATATATATATATATATATACACACACACACATACACACACATGATGTATTTTCATGGCTGCTAGTGGTGGTGGTGATCTTGGGAATCCAAGAAAGATGGTCCAGTGCTTAGCAACATCCCCAATCCTTTCAATTTTGCTATTTTAGGGGGCAGGGTCTCACTAAGATGCCCCGGTGGCCTGGAATTTTGGGATTCTCCCACCTCTGCCTCCTAAGGAGTCGGGTTATAGGCATGTGCCAATGCTTTATTAGCTTTAAAATAAAGATGATGAAACCAAAGTAAGAATGATTAAATACAAGCCTGTCAGCTCCCTTGCCTTTCTTGGCACCACTAAAACTTCATCTTTAACTGCTATGATACAGTCAGAAGCAGGGAAGTTGAACAAGCCACTCCTTTCCCTTCATTCAGTCAGGGAGACAGCACCCCTCTGGTGATTAACCATGGTTAAATTTAGGATGTCATGATGCCAGCATGGCATAGCGTCAGTTCTGACACCAATGAAATACGGGTGGGACCTGGAGTCAACAGCGCCTAATCCTAACCAGAAGCACCAGCATAGAGAGGTCCACACCCTCAGTTCCACTTTCTCCTGTCTGTTACTATCATCCTGTACTCTTCAATAAACCCAACTACTTACTACAAGATGTATGCTTGGCAATTCTTTCCTTGCTGTACACAAGAAACTAGACTTTTTTAAATTTTATTTTATGCATTTGGTACAGGGTCTCACTATGCAACCTGGACTTGTAGTCATCCTCCTGTCTCAGCCTCCCCAGCGCTGGGATTACAGGCATGCATCACCATGTCCAGTTTTGATGACTGGTCCGGTGCGCCCAGAGTAGGGCCAGCACGGCATTGTGGTTCAGGGATTCAAACCCATATCCTTGCAATTGGAACCTGGACTATTATGGTTCACTCAGCTGTAACAACTTTACACCAATGTAGTGCAGCAAACTAATTTATAAAAAGGCAAATTTTTCACTAGCAATTAATAAATGAAGGAATTAAGCATTCTGAGTTTCCCAAGTTTTTACTAAATTGATTCATTTTAAGGATTCTCATTCATTAAGTATCTTTAAAGTCTAACTTCTATAAAACAAGAAACAGATAGGGATGTAGCTCTGTTAGAATGCTTTGCCTAGCATGTACACCTTGGATTTGATCTTAACACAGAAAAGAAAATAGACAATAGTTGCTGTTACTTATAATACCTTATTTGACATAATTAAAATTGTTAACTACGTCTGCCCTCCTCAATCTTTGTTTTGGCAACTAGGAAATCACTGGTCACAAAACACCAGTTTGGGAGCGAACTGAAAAACCAAATGCACTGTCATGGACTTCTCGACAATCACTAGCTTGGGCCAACTTTTTCATCTGTAGAACATGGGCCCGGATTTCCCAAGGATTATTCCCTAAGCATCCGTAAGAACTCTGGTTTGCAGTTTTACCTTCACCATTCAAAAAACTACCTGTCAACCAACTAGCAAATGGCAATGCAGGGTACAAGGTGGGCGCTAACTTCAGAAGCCCAAACTCGCTTAAAAGCCCGCCACAACCCGCGGGTCTCCGTAACGCTGCCCCCCGCGGACCCTGGGCGCTTTTACTCTCTGACAAACAGCTTCCGGAGGCGGTCCCACCCGGATTCCGTGGGAGAGGGGTCTGAGATGTAGTAAGGCAGCTTCGGGGAATTCTGGTCGGCTTCCGAGTCCGCAGCCACTGCTCCGGCGGCAAAGACGCGGGGGAAAGGAGCCAGCGTCCCGAGTAGGCGGCTGCGCGGCGCGGGCGGCGGCTCCTCCATGGCTCCCTTCAGATATGGACTGACACACGTAGAGAACTGCACGAGGGAACGGGCATACGCGCAGAAATCCGGCTAATGTGCAGGTGAACCCATCGCCGCACCAACAGGTGTCCTCACAACCCGCAGCATGTCTGCCCTGGACACAGGACAGGAAGTCCCGCCCCAGTTAGGGCCATAGCGAAAGGGCGGGGAGATCACAGAAAGCACTTCCGGCTGGGCGGGCCCGCCCCCGGAAGTGAGCCTTGGGACCTGCCGCCCTCTGGTGTTTGCTGACTCTCTCTGGCCTCAGGGAAAGTGATCTAGGCGTATTCCCCATTGCCTGAATTGGTCACAGTGGGAAGCGTATCAGTGTACTGAAGATGTAGCTTAGAAATTCCACTTGGGAAAAGAAAGTGCAGTATTTGATGCAAATGTTGTACAGAAAGTATTTGCGCAAAATGAGTCCAACCCCCTAGAAGCCTCCCGGGAAGAGAATGGGCCCAGAATTTGGAGAATGCTTTTTCAAATCAGCTTTGGATTGTTCACAAAATGGATTTTATTCTTATTTTAGGGAAGGTTTATTTTTTGTTTTTGGTGCCGAGGACCGGACCCAGGGCTTCCAGCTTGCTAGGCAAGCATTCTACTGCTGAGCCAAATCCCCAGCCCCTTACTCATTTTAGATGCCTATTTCTCGAAAGGCAGGGGAATTTCTATTAAGTACTTGGTAGTCTAGCAATAACCTGCTGTCACTACTGAATAGTCCTGCTAATGAGTGTTTCGAGGTCGAATTTTCACTAAAACGCACACATTCACAATTTTAACTGGTTTGTGTAACTTAATCCTTGTTAGTCACCACGTTTCCTATTCTTAGCTAATCCTTTTAACGGTATTCCTGTTATAATTCCAAATCACGACTCTAGTAAGAACACAGTACATAATTCTGGGACTTGATAGCTGGACATTCCATAAAGCTCAGTGTCTGGCTAGTGTGTCTATTACAGCACTTAATGATTTCGCAGCATAATCTGCTCAATGTTCTTCGAGATTAGAAGCCACATACATTTATCTGTTATCTCCAGGTTCTATCAGTTGAGTTGCCAGATGTGTGGTGTACCCCTGTAATCCCAGCATTCTGAGTGGCTGAGACAGGAGGGACAGGGTGGCTGGGGATGTAGTTCAGTGCAAAAGCTCTACATTCAATTTTCAGTACTAAGAAGTAAAAGTTATTTTAAGAATTGAGAAGATCCTTTCTAGTTTACACTGTCCAGTATTAGTTAGAAGTGGGTACCAGGACAAGATCCCAAGGCTAGAAAGCCCAAGAATGCCTGTCTAGCCTCCATGAAGAAAAGTAAGTGCTTAAAACGCGTAAGATGTTAGAACGATTCTAGGATAAGAGTGGATTTATTATGGGGTAGGTAGGGTAGAGATTAGGCAGATACTGTGAAATTATTTGCATATAATTCATACATCCCTAGAACTCTCTAGCATTAAAGTAGGCAGGTTAATCTTTGTATTAACAGGCAAATTTCACTAAGTCAGTAGCTGCCTTCTCCTTTTGAGTTAATTAAGACTCATTTGTAATCCCACTTAGAATCTCAAGAAACATCCTATTCCTTTTTATCTTTTGAGCAGAGTCTCAATATGTAGTTAAGGTTGGTCTTGAACTGTACAGCCTAGGCTAGCCTCAAAGTCATGGTGATCCTCTTGCCTCGGCCTTCTGAAGACTGGGATTATAGGTACAGATCACCACTCCTGGCTTTAGCCTCAGACTCTTACATTTCCTATTTTCGTAAGACACCTTCTTTTACCACTAGGAATGATTTCTCCCCCTCAGTGGTCTGATACTTTTAGGATTTAGTTGGACCAATGTGACACATACAGTTCTCTCATCCTTAGGTCATGTATTTACCAGTAGAGTAAATGCATCAGGAATGATTCTAGTAGCCATCACATTGTGCCTAGAAACAACATTTCAGCCCAGTCCTCTGAGTTCCGCTTACAGAACTCAAAAGCTGCTTCTTGCATAATGAGTTTCTCTGAGGGATGCAGGTTCCTTCTCTCTGCCAAGTTCACCAAGTGCAGTCCTTGCTACATATACAGTACTACATTTGGTTGTATTATATGCAACAGAAGCCTTTTCCATTAGAATGAATTTTTGAGGAAGAAAGAGTAAGTTTGGGATTAAGGAAATATTAATGACAAAACTCTTCAAACGTAGAGATACAAAGTATTTTCAAAAATATACATTTTACATATTATTACACACCAATACCATCTACACTGAGGTAAATAAATAAGCATATAATCTGAGCAACTTCTGTCATATTTAAAGACAAAGATTCCTGATTGACTCTCTAAACAGCAAGTAAGGATTTGCAATGATTACCCAGTTTCCCATTAGAGCCAAAGGCAAAAAAATCTACAAAGATCCTGTTAAGCCATTCATCCATTCATCCATCCCATCCCATCCACCCATAGGTCTTCAGTATTTACTTTGTGTGAGGCACTATGTTGGATAATGAATGCATCAAAATGAGTAATGAATGATTCCCACCCATTGCTAAGTTCACAAAATAAAAGAAATTGTCAAGTAACTGCAGCGTACTATCATAAAATGCCAGCACAAGCAGAGTATCATAGTAGCCCCTAACTGTATAGAATGAAAGAAGATTCAGACAGAAGGTAATATTTAATCTGCAACCTGAAACAAAATGGAGAACATTCCCAGGGAAATGAAGCTTCTGTTTCTAATGGAGAGCAAATTTTGTCCCTATTTTAGTGAACGGAAAATTAAAAAATGGAGAAAAGAATTATATTTCATGGTGTCTTATAGTGTGAAGGTAAAACTACAGCATGTCTGATAAAACTGGACTGTCTTTCACTACACTTACAGTACCCAAGGATATGATCCATGTAAACTGTTAATACTCAAGCAGAAAAATCAACTTTGAATATCTGTCATGTTGCATGCAATATCTGATCAGTGATGTTCAGTATCTCTAAAGTCCCTAGACTTAAAAAGCTGAACAAGTTTCTGCCAAATGCAACAACATGTGATTTTATGTGACTAAGTCTTACAGTTACCAATTTTGAAACACGTTAACACTGAACAATTCTCAAGAGCCAAAGGAAAAGATTCAATTTTTCTGTAGAAATATTGAACCTAAGGGACAAAAAAGGTTCTAAGTCATCAGACTAGAGTTTTAATTTAAACATGTTTGTTCACTTTTCTACTCTTAGAACACCTGATAGTAAACTACTATCCAAATGTCATTTGCAGAAAAGGCAGGAAAAGGAAAAAAGGAACTCAACAACTAAGACAAATATATCTACATAAATGTAAACACTGAATGCTCTCAATCATTAACTTAATGATGTATTCACGCATGAAGACTAACTTTGTGATCCCTGCACTACACAGCCCAGTTTCTCCAATAAGAAAAGCTGTTAAGATGTACAAAGGGTGAGGAAGAATTTTTTTGGGGGGTGGGGTGGGGGGCACTGGGGTTCGAACTCACAACCTTACACTTGCCAGGCAGGCACTTGTGCCATGGAGCTATCTCCCTGGCCCCAAGAGTTGGTTTTTTAAGGAGACTTCTCCTACAGAGTCAAGACCACTTCCTAAATTAACTATTTGTCTTTTGTTCTTCTTTTTTTGTTCTTTCAGAGACAATAAAATGAAAGAAATGAAGGCACAGAATAGGAACTTGAAATCCAATTGCAATAATTACTCATGCAATTGGCCTTCTCCAGGTGGCATTATAGAAACCTCCAGAGTACCAGTTTATGCTGTTATGAAGACAGCTCTTACACCACTGCGTGACACATATACTGCTTCCTGAAACCTTTCAGGAAATGATGCCAAGGTATTTTTCCAAAATCCCATAGGATTTCTACATTAACATAAAGGAACAGAGATATAGCCTAGAATAATTTAAGAATTGTGAAGATCAGTGCTACTAGATCCCAGGAATGGGACACAGGCATCACCACATGGACACGCTTGATTTCACAGTGATGAGCATACACACGTAGCTGATCCGAGGCACAAGCTGAGACTTATCATTAGAAAACAAAGGGAAAATCCAGTTCAAGATCCATATTGCATGATTTGTGGTCCTTATTCAGTACAAGGCGAGGTGCTTCCTATCTGAGTATCACACACACTTTAGATCGTCCTCAAGGCTTGTTGTGGATATAGCATGAAGAAAATCAGATGTTTGGCTTGATAAAGGTGTCATGCTCACAGGAAGCTTTTCATCACAAGAGAGCTGAGATCCGCTGCCCTACAGAGGACTCTGGTCCTATGGCTACTACAGTTCAGTCTTTAACATTCTAGGAATAATGCGATCATAGCCTTTCCTTCTTGTCACATTATAGGACAGGAATTTAGAGTATTCGGTCAAGAGGTTCTCCCAGTAACAGGTGACATCATCCATCTGCAAGTGGTTTATAATAAATTGGCTTCCCCTAGAGGAAAGATTAGCATGAATATTCTAAAGCATAGAATTTAATAATAATAAATAAAAGCTTACATTTCAGTCAGCTGAGTCACACCAAGCCCTATTCAGAGTACTTAATATTCAGTTGATTCATTTGACCCTCAACTCCATATCATCGTATCCATACAAGTATTTAGCAATAGAACTAAGTATTTTTCTTCCCTTAAAAACAAACACATTACCACCCAATGATCATCAGAAGTACTTAATTACCTCAAAATTCCAGTCTATTTTTATATTGCTTGGAATATATATATGTGAATGTGTACATATTTTTCTCCAAGTAGTTTTTATTTATTTTTTTTTTAGTACCGGGGATCAAACTCAGGACCTTGGGCTTTCCAGGCAGGTGCTTAAGCCACTGAGCTATCTCTCCAGCCCTCCCCAAGTAGTTTTATTTCTGAATTATCTGTCAAGAGACTGAGGTATAGATATTATCATGGTAACAATATTCAGGTAACATTAGCTAGGGCAAAATGGGGATGGTAAACTGGGTGTAGTGGTAGCACACTTATAACCACTTGGGAAGCAGGACTGATACAAGGTTGAGGCCAGCCTGGCCTACATAGTGAGTTCAAGGCTAGCCTGGATTAGATAGTGGACCCTGTTTCCAAAAACAAAAATAGAAAGGCAAGGGTGGGTGTGGGAGTGGGAGGGACCAAGAAGAAAAAGGGAAAATGAACAGAGCTTACCTTTCAGCAATTTCTTGAGCTATATCATCATTTGCTTTCACAAACTGCAATAGTTCCCTAAAATAGAAGAATTATTAGACTCTGAAATGTTCACTAAACTCATTAATACTAAGTCAGATGTGGACAGTACATTATTTCTTTAAGGTAAAGATACCAGGGTGACTGTAGAAAAAAAGTAACAACAAAAGCTTAGGCCAGAAAAACAAACAAACAGCTTTGGCCAGGGGCCATCGTAGCAGATGCTTGCAATCCTAGTACTCTGGAGGCCAAAACAGAAGGACTCTTAAGTTTCAGCCCAGTCTGGGCTACTTAGCAAGACCCTGTTTCACAATTATAGATTTTAGACATATTTGAGAAAAAATAGAAATGTTCAGTGATATACTAAAACACAAGAGTGAAAAACATTTCCACTTGTCTCCAAATTCTTTTTGTTTTGTTTTTGTGAGACAGGGTCTCACTGTATAGCTCATTCAGTGATTCTCAAATAATCCTCTTGCCACAGCCTCACAAGTGGTGGTGTCACAGGCACATATTACCATGTACAGACTCTGTCTCCAAATTCTCGTGCTGGCCCCAGAAGAGGGAATGGGGATCAATATTTGGCCTTCTCTGTATCTCTATCTTTTCCAATATCTTCCCATCATGAGAGGAAATGTAAGCTTTACTTGGGTAACTTTCATGTTATACCTGAAATCCCACTTGATAACACAGCAGGGTGAAATAGCCCTATCTTTGGTCTTTGAGAGACTGGGGCCCTTTTTACTTTATAATGTACGAATATTACACTGGACCCAGCACTAAAGCACTCTTTCAAATTCAATCCCACTGACAGCTTGTATGGGTAGAAATCCATCACTATATAATATGTGAAAACCAAGTAAGTGGGAATAAAATAGTCCCTGGAAAACATCAAGAGTCAATGCCCTAAAAGGCTGGACTCTGAGCCAATTGCAGGGTCCTTCAAGACTCAACTGAAAGACTGGTACTTACTGGACATTGGAGAGATCTGTTTTCACTGGGATATAGTGAACCCATGGCTTCAGCTGCGGGTAGAAGAACTCTATCCACTCATTGCCAACATGGAAAACAAGTGAACCACAAAGGAAGAGGTGTTTGAACCGGAAACTTGCAGCTACACCCCGAAAATTAAACAGATACCTGGAAAAAAAAATACACGTATACTGTATGCCTACTACCACAAATACAATCTTTTTTTCTTATTCCCCTCTCTTGCAATTCCTCTCTCTCATTCTCATTTTCAATCTTGTAGGACTCATCAGTATGCCTCTACAGGGTTACTATAAACTTCTTGTTTTTTCCAGGCCTAGGGCTGCAGGTTGCTCTGGGAATGTCAGATAAGAAACAAGAGGGACACTTTCTCCAGACAGAGCTAGGTAAGTTCAGAAGCTGTGTGATAAGTGGAATGGTTACAAAGCCCAGAAGGAAATAATAAGACTGTTGTAGATTTGGAACATACCTGAGAAAAGAAACAGGAATGCTCAGTGATGTACATTAAAAATCAAGTGTGAAAAAGATTTCATAGGCTTATCTGTCTATGTCTAATATCTGTAACTAGATATAGCCTCTCAAGTCTTGTTTTTCCACTAAGGCATCCCATGTGGTCAAGGACAACCCTTTCCTGGACATTACCTTCTTCTCCTGAAGTGAAGGGGAAAAAGACGCAACCTCATCAATCTTTAAAGAAACACTAGGTGGAAATCTTAGCCAATTGCACTGGCATACACCTATCACCCCAGGAGTCAGGAGAACTGGCATGACTTCAAGGCCAGCCTAAGTCAGTTCAAGGGCCCCCTAAGACCCTGTCTCGCCCCACCCCACCTCACACACACACACACACACACACACACACACACACACATAAAAACTGTCTTAGAAAAGAGTAACATTTTCTTTTCAGCATTTCTTACACATGCATCTGTCTCCAAACACTTACTCTTACTCTACAGTTGTGCTTGTGTAATCAGCATTCTTATCTCTGAATTCCACCATTACACCTTCTATGCCTGTGCATATGTACTTAACAGAACATCAGTCCTGCCATACATGAAACATATATCATATACATACTGAGGCTCAAACCCAAGACTTTAAGCATATTAAACATATGCTGTCCCACTGAGCTATATACTCAGATCCTCATTATATTAACCTAACATTTAGCCTCATTTCAACTCTTGGATGGGTGGTATACAGAAAAAGATAATCCCTACATTTTAATTAATGGCAAGCTCTCCAGAAGCAGGGAACTTGTTTCATTCCCCTCCACAGTCCCCACAGAACTCAGATCAGTATACAGTAGGCCCTCAGCTAAATGAGTTAATGCCAGATCTTAGTATTAAAGTTCTCATTCAAAGCAAAGCTATTTCAGAAGCAACATGGAAAGTAGGAGACAGGAGTTCAGGAAGTCATACTTGTATTTGCAGTGATCCACAAGATGGACATCTTTAGCTGCTGGTTTTCCCAAGGTATCCTTTAAGTGAAAAAGTCACTGGTATTAGTAGTAGTGGTGGCATTTCTGAGCAACCCATGCATAGCAAGCATTGTTAAACTTTTAATCAACATAAACTCATTTCAGCCTTATTCTAAACATATGCTGGGGCATTATTATTCTCAACAAGCAGATGAGAAGTCAAGGTTTTCAGAAGTTTGGAAACTTACTCAGCATCATGTGACCTTAGGACCTTAACTTGGGGCTATCTGACCAGAATTTAAGCTCACCAGAAGCCATGCTGCTTCATGCTTTGAACTCAAGAAGGCACGAGCTGCAGCCCCCCTTGTTGTGGGTAACTACACTCATAGCACTGGCTGCTGGGCTCAGGAGGAGAACACACACACAAACTGTTGGGAATGGAAGGCAGGTAAAAAATATTGAAATCATTATCAGTATTTATATGTGGCAGGATTACTTCTTGCAGAAATACAGATTTTCAATTTTTCTTAGATAAAATACAAAGCAAGATCTGGAAGCTAATCTTATTTAGTAGAAACCAACTGCAGCTGTTAGTTTTCTCTCTAGTTCACGCCCTGAGTTCTCAAGCTGGCTCCTGGGGGCACTGGATGGAAACCCACGTATGTCTCACCCTCTCTAGGGGATAGGGAGCTTCACAAGGGCAGTACATCTCCTTGGCTTTTACTGCCTCTAAGTAAAAGTAAACACTAACAATTTGTATGATAAGTGCATTTTTCATACTTCAGTTGACCCATTTCTTAAACTCATTTGCTCAGAGCTGTGTCAAACGATACATACTTACCAGATACATTTAATTCCTCCCAAGAAGTTGAAACCTTTTTTATAGCATCTTCATATGACATATGAAAATTTCAGGTGAGGAAATTTAGGGTTCCATGTTCATTTAACACATTCACAATGAGGCAGTAATCTATGTCTTAAGTGACTGGCAGTACATGCACGGCTGTCCCATTGAGCAGCTTGACCCACTGGTGGCACAGACAGATCTAAAGACTTTTATTGCCTTTCCACAAATAAAATTATAAAATTCCTACCGATGGAACTGCAATGCATGTTCCACCAGTGGTTCAAGCTGGTGGGAATGTGACAAAAGGACAGATATATTCTAAACTAAAAGACACAATTTCTGGCTTCATCTTAGAATCATTTGGAGTGCTTTTAAAAACTGACGAGTCCTTCTAAGGATGGACTTATTTGATTTACTGTTTAAGCACTCTGGTTACACTACTACAGATAGAGCTAAGAACCCTTAGTTTAAGCCAATGTTTGGCAAACTGCAACTCACAGGACAGATCTAACACACCACTCGGTTTTGTAGAATCTATTCTCAAAAAAAAGCAGAAGAAAAGTACCTTATGTACAATGTGTGAAAACTACATGAAATTCAAATTTCAGTGATCGTAAATAAAGTTTTATTAGGAAACAAGTGTGCTTATTGGTTTACTTGTTCCCTCCGGCCACTTTCACCCTGCCACAGCAGGGAAGAAAAACTAAGATAGGGACCACACGGACTGCACAGACGAAATCTTTCCTATCTGGCTTTTCTAGGAAAAGCTTCTGACCTCTGGATTAAACCTCCAAAGTAGTATAATACATTTGGCATAACATGGCCAGAAAAGGAATGCATGTCTCAAACAGAAGAATTGACCTCTGTGCTCATACTGGATGGTGGGACTCGCTCTATCTACATTTATCTTACCACTAAGAGAAAACCCAACTTCAGATTCTACCCAAGTGGCAATGTTCTCTGAGTGAGAATGTTCACTACTACAGTTCTATTCAGATGTTGGCTGATTACTTTCATAGATTTCCAGGCTTGGTTTTTGGTGTACTCTGCATCAACGAGTTTTGGATTTTTCCGAGATAGAAGAATGAGAGGATCCCGTTCCGGATTTGTCCTAGAAAAGAAACACATGACATATAGCTATGTGGCCTGTACTCTAAGACAGTTTCCATAACTGAAAGGTAAGCAGACCAGGATCTGTGCAATGGTTTTCTACACAGATGGATAATTCACTGGTTTCTGAATTGTCCATGCTTCCCATGCCCAAAGGGTACAGTGGAGACATTATGGGTACTACAGCATCTAGGGGTGTAGGTGGCTGCACCGTACTCTTTGGGGAGGGAGTGCTAGCTTTTCTTAGCTAGCATTTGGTCTCAGGGGATGTGTTGTTCTGGCCTCTATAGATGAACGCCATGGAAGGTTCATGTAGCCTTCCCTTTTTCATGCAGACTCTGTCATCACTGATGTCCCTAGCTATGTGACTAAGTAATTACCACTTACCAAAATAGCAACATGGTCTTTGTTACATATATTCTATGAAGTCCAGCATAATGTTTCAACATAAAACAAAACAACTGAAAGGCATTAAAATCTCAAACAGGTACATGTAGAAAAAAATAGCTAAATAGCAGAGGGTCTTGACACACAAGGGCCTGCAGCACAGTTATAAACCCCAAGATAAAACTCTGGTCTCAAGAGATAATAATCAGGAAAAGTTAGGGACACTAACCTGTGTGACCATATGCAACCCAAAAATTTCCTGTGCAAGCTGGTAAAGAGTCCATACAAAAACTGTAAAAGGAGGCCAGGGATAAAGCTCCCTGGGGCAGCACTGGCCTAGGAAGAGAGAGGTGCTGAGTTTGGGTCTCAGTACCTACAAAAAAAATTGCAAAAGCTGCTTGGTGTTGTGGTACATGCCTATAATTCCAGCACTTGGAGGGCTGAAAGAAGAAGTGTTGCTGTGTGCTCGAGGCCAGCCTGGGTACAAAAAGGAGCCGAAGGCTAGCCTGCTCCACATAGACCTGTCTCAAAGAAAAAAAAAACCTTGCAAAAGCCTTCTTCTCACCCAAACTGCCCCCCCCCCACTTTCTTATTCTTTGAGACAGGGTGTCAGTAAGCCCCTAGGTTGCTCAGAATAGGCTGGAACTTGTGCCCTTCTTGCCTCAGCCTCCCAGAGTGCCAGGATTACAGATGTGCACCATCACATCTATCTTTCTTCTCATGCATGGTTTTTTCTGTTCACTTGTCCCACATATACCATGCATCGACCTTCCAGGCTAGTGCTATTCTTGCAGCAGGGATAGAACACTGAACAGGACAGTATTTCTACTCCCTTTGTATCTCCTTCTTTTTTTCTTTTGTCTTTTTTTTTTATGAGCAGAATAGATTTATTAGAGGAAAGAAAAGTCCTGTCAGAGAGGAATGGGGTAGGGGGGTCCCAAGCTGGTGGTCCCCCTTCTTTTGTCTTTTTGAGACAGGGTCTTGTACACAGTTCAGGCTGCCCTTGAGCTCACTTTGTACCCTTGAGCTCACTTTGTAACTCACAACAATCCTCGAGCCTCAGCCTCCCAATGCTGGGACTGTAGGCATGCGCCCGTCACACCTGGCCCTTCTC
>PVKN010012082.1:0-21074 GCA_004027915.1 Capromys pilorides
CTTTTCTGTAGCTGTGTATAACACCTCCACCTATCTTCTCATTTTCATTCAATTCAAAATATTTCCTAATTTTCTTTGTGATTTATTCTTTGATGCACGAGTTATTTAGAAGTATGTTTGCTTTCCTAACACTTGGAGGTTTCTTCCCCCATCGTTTGTTATTATTTGCCTAATTTTTGTTAAGTTCCAAATATCTATGTATTGGGCATAGTTTCCATTGTCTCCTGGCCAAAAGTTTCTCAGATAATTAAACTCTGTAATTTTCTTGGCCAGTAATTTACCACCAATGCAAATATATATCTATATCTATATCTATCTATCTATACTTTATTTATTTTTTTTTTGGCAGGACTGGGGTTCAAACTCATGACCTTGCACTTGCCAGGCAGGCACTTGTGCCACAGAGTTATCTCCCAGCCCCAGTAAATATTAAATATAGTCTCTGAATTCATTAATCCTTATTACCAATCCTGAATGTTAATTTTAACACTTCATCATTTATTTTTAAATTCTCTTTTAAAAATACTATTACTAAAATAGTAATGATTTTAACAGCCACTGACTTTTAACCTAAATCCTTAGACTTTTTCACCTTGAATTTTTTTCACTGATATTTAAATCATTAAATCATTAAATTTGAAGTTACCATTCCCAGACAGGTGATCTTTCAGGCGGTGGCGCTGCCCTGTGTGGCATGGTACTGGTGGCTACCACTCTTGATTTCTGTCAAAAGACCTAACAGAAGCTCTGAAATTAGTGATCTAAACTTCTGCCTTAAACACAGGCGTGAACTCCAGCTTGAACTATGGACTTTGGGTGACTACGGCGTGTAACTGTCAGTTCATTGATTGTGACAAAGGTACACTGGATACCAACTACTGGGGGAGGGAGTGGGGGACACATGGGAACTCTGTACTTCCCAAATTTGTTGGGAACCTAAAACCTCTCTGAAAACTAAAGGTCATTTTTTAAAGCCATAGTAGGAGTCCATGACATTCAGAACAGTAGGTTAATGCTTAAACATTCAAAACTGAACACTCATTCCTGCCACTAATTAGTTTTCCTAATTCCATCCTGTCTCAAGTGTCACTTTTATAAACCTCCTCTTCATGTTAATAAGCTTCACTGGATGACAGTAAAATTACTGTAGATTAGATGGACATTATTTTTAGAAATGAAGCAGTTTGAGGAGTCAAGTCCCTGGGACGTGAGTCAGTCACTGAATTAATAGGATCTTAAGGAAAATAACCCCTGTGCCCCTCGCCCCGCGCACCCTGCAGAGCCTATATTAAGACTTGCATTACAAGCGCCTTACAGCTGCCTCTCCTATGAGTTCAGCAGCAGCTCAGTAATATCAGAACTGAGTCATTTATGGTTGAATGACACAGAATGAAAAATAAATGCCTTTCAGGCAGTTCCTGTTACCTAATATGGACGAAGAAGTAGACACTTTAACTAAAGGGCCACACCTGCGACCCAAATGAACTTTTCCCTATAAGAGTGTTGATCTAATTTCCTGATCAAAAATGGAATCCAAAAGCACTGTAAATCATCTGTCTGGACCTGAAAGAAGTCCTATTTTTGGTTCTCAAAGGCCCTGTCAGCGTCAGTCTGCTGACTGACTCCCTGAATAGCTGAGGGTGTTCTGTTTTGTCCTATTTTAGAGAATTCCAATTAAAAATGCTCTTTCACTTTGCTGAAAGGCCGGGCTGCCTGGAGTCCTGCAGATAGCTAGAATTTCTTGTGGTGTGAGCCAGAAACAAGATAACACAGAATTCGCATTTAGAAGTTGGAGATAGATGGCCTTTTTACAGGATTTTTTAAAAAATACAAATTCTATGAAATACAAGCCCTGGACAGAGGTATTCTATATAGTAATTTCTGTCCCTGGTCCCTACTCCTTCTTACCCCATAATAAAAGTGAAATTGGAAGGGAACATCCAGAAGGAGAAAAAAAAAACAAACACGTTAATGACTGCTCTCCGATAAGTGGCTTAACTTTGAAAGCCATAAGGAAAGGGAGCCTTTTCCGAAGGAAGTGACAACAGATTCATAAAGTACATGACTCATAAACTGCTTTCAAGTTGCAAAACCGATTATGAATCACCCAAGAAAAACTTCAAATCTCGAAAAATCTTCGCTGTCTTTTAGGAATTATCTTCTGTAGTCTTTGCCGTTGTGAGCACATTCTTATTCACTAGCCTGGCAAACTTCATGGCAAAACTAAAATAGGTCAACTTGGTAGATACATTTGTGTAAAAAGCCAGACTGGGCTCTAAGTTTCTTCTGTATGAATCATAAAAATCTGGATGATAATTTTTTTTTTTCTAAAAAGAGTTACACTTAAATAAACATATCTTAAATGGGTGTTGGATCCCAAGTAGAAGTTTCTTTTAATAGGGAGCTGTGTGTTTCTGAATCCATAAAAGAAAGCTATGTGTGAAAGCAAACTGGCGAAGGCTGAAGAACCCTGTCCAGTGGGATGGCCAGGGAGGGAGGGAGAGAGCTGCCCAAGGTGACTCTTCCTATAAAAGCCATTCATGGTAGGTGGGGTCCCTGGAGGTCAGGATTTGCATTACGCCAGTTAGAAGAAGTAGAAATAATGCACGACCCATGAGTTCTTCCAATCAGTGGTGAACATTGGCAATGAGCACTCCAAGATTTCAATCATTAACTTCAGGGCAACCTTAGGCTTCTGTGTAGGTCCAGGAAAAAGCACAGTAGTCACAGAGATAATATACATTATTTAACTGGAAAGTGCGGAGGTAGATAAGGTGGACAAAGGGACACTGCAGTGTGGGGAACTATTCTGCTCCTTTAAGACAGTTTGGGAATAGTTATCAGTATTTGGAAAACTGCAATCTAAGCAAACAATAAAACTGCGTTGAGCCCATGGAGGCAGCGTTAGGAGTTTTGTGCCTTGCCGGGAATATTTCCTCAGACTTCCTAGCAGGATCGGTGTGTGATCCACGCATGCAACACAAACCTCAAAATGGGAACAGAAGGCAGATGAGAAAGAGTTAGAAACCAGCTGGGCCTGAGCTGTGCTGCCTTTCCCTTGACTTCTGGAACCGGAAGGGTCCCTGCAGGCCGGGGAACAGGTGGCTGGTGGTGTGTGAAATGCACGTGATGAACCGTCTCCCAAGGCAGTGGCGGGCACTGAATACGGAAAGGCGGGAAAGCCACGTGAGCAGTGTTTGGTCAACACTTTTTTCTTTCAGTCCTAGGGATGGAACCCAGGACCTTCCATGTGCTGGACAAATATTCAAGCTCCCTGGCCCAGCCAATCCAAGCTTTCAAGTTAACAGGAATCATCAGTTCCAGTCTCCAACATCTGACGCTTGATTATTTTTAAAGTTACAATCACTGGGTGGGGGCAGGGGACCTCAGCGTTTCACCAAGGTTATACGTGGCAGAGATCCTATTTGTGAAAGCTGCACTCCACACCTGCAAACCCTCGCAAGGACTCACCTGCCGGTCACATCCCAGAAACCATGATGTGCCAAGCTCAAAGAGCAGGAAGAGGGTCTCCAAACAACAGTCTCCCAGCCACAGGAAATATTCAGCTAATCCTGGCCACGGCCAGTTTTTACAGCCAGGAATTGGGTGGGATCCCAGGGCTTTCCTGCCCCCTTCACGGCGGCTCATTCCCAGTGCAAAAGGCTCCCTGTGCCAGCCTCAGGGCACGACTACAGCCTCTTTGAGAACACTGTCCTCGCAGCCAAGGGCAGGATGTCTCAGTCTGATTTGTCCCACTTCTCCCCTCCAGCCAGGCGCTTAGAGCAAATCTGCACTGTGGGCTTTGATCCCTGGGGGTTGAAGGTCAGCGTGTCTGGCACACGTGCTACTTGGGGACACGGGACCTTTCCCATCACCCAGGGTGGGGAGGACGGACAAAAATCCGCCCTGTGACACCAAGAGGAAGCTGCTCATGTTTGGGAAGGGACGTGTCCGCTTTGAGCTCCCCACAGCCCTCCTAAGAGCTCGGTATCCAAGCATTTGGATCCTTTTCAAACAAAAATCATGGTGCGAGCGCTGCCAGGATTTACAAAGCGGAGTGGCTGGGGTGACTTCATGTTTGAGAGCGCGCGGCTGCCTGGGTGGAGTCACCGAGGGCAGAGTTGACTCACGCAGTCCTGCGCTGGGAATCTAATTACAGCTCATTTACCCCGAGCACGTAGATACACGACCTCTGCTCCCCACCTCAGCTGCCCGAGCGTTCGTTGCCAGGCTGGCATGGACACCGACGGACACATAGCCAAACATCGGGTCACGTTCCCAGAGATTAGAGGTCTCCAGCAGAGGAGAAACATGAGGCTTCCGTTTATCAAGCGCACACACCCAGGCAGGCCAAGGTACCAGCAGACAATAGGACCAGCCTGTCCCTGCCACCCTTGAGATCAGAGGCGATAAGGACCTGCCACTCTGAGATGGCATCTCTGCACTCCCCTGTTCTATGTCTCCACTTCATAGCCTTAGAGAAATCGTCATCTCTCCCTGCCGTGTTGTGATTCCTGGTATTTGGATCCATGGTCCCCAAATGGCCCCCCTTTTCTTTAAAATGCCACCCTCGAGCCACACACGGAAGCGCGTGGCTATAATCTCAGCACTCAGAAGCCGAGGCACAAGGATCTTTACGATTTCAAGGCCAGGCTGACATACCTAGCTAGACCTGCTGTTGAAGCGAAGCGCTCGCCTCTCCTTGGGCTCCTGTTGTTTTACCCTTGACCCCAGCTTCCACTTTCACTTTGTCCTCCCAGAAGCCCCCTTGTTTCTGGCTTCACCAGCCCTATGCGTCCTTGCAGATTTGGGACCCTCCAAGTCCTCCCGCAGATGTCACGCTCTGCTCAGAAGCCTTTGGGACTCTCGCACAGAGGCCAAATCCCAGGGCCTGACATTCGAATGTAGTCAAATCTGCCCAAATCCCCTTGGCCCACAGCTCCCCTGCTCTGGGCGACCTGGCAGCCTCTGCCCACTCCAGGCTGACTCCAGGGCCCTGACTTCTTCATGTCGCTCCAGGCCTGATGTCATCCACCCTGGTCTCCAAGGTGGGATGCGACATGGCTGCTCTTTCCCTGGCCCAGCTCGGCCACTGGCTCCTCCAGGACAGAGTGGCCCCATCCCCACCACCACCGAAGGGACCCCACCCTATGCCCTCCACAGCACATGTTAGCACAGCTCATGACACCCCACAAGCTCCCTGACTTCAGAGCCATGTCCCCATTAGACTGCAAGCTCTGGGCAACAGGGACCGCATCTCATTCATCTTTTTATGCCTGTGGCACCCAATACCATGCATGGTCAGCAAATATCGAACAAACAGAGCAGTTAAAGGGCTTAGGAGAGTGACAGGCACCCTGATCCCCAGGGAGCAATAGCCTTCGATGTCCTTAGTCACTGGCCTACTGTCATTGCACACCAGTCATCCTGTGACTTCCAGAAAGAGCCGCTGAGGTGCACCTCATTACTGGTCCAAAGTGGCGCCACACCCATGACACTCGACAGTACTGTTTAATCAATGAATGTGCACCAAGGAAAACAGGTATCGTGAATTTGCTTACACCCACAACTACGTGGCACACGTCCTGGAGACCAAGCCTGCTAGCCCTTTAAATACACTGCTCAAACCTACAAAATACACAGCCAGATGTAGGGGCACACACCGACAATTCCACCACTCGGGAGGCTGAGGCAGGAGGATCATCTGGAGTTGACGCCAACCTGGGCTGCACACACAGTGAGTTCAAGGACAGCATGAACTATGTAGTGAGACCTGGTCTCAAAAATATTGTAAAAATACAAAATATATGAAGCGTTCAATCAAGTCAGCTGCAGTGACAGCATTAGTGAGGTGACCTATCTTACCCTGGCTTGAAGAAGTGCGCAGATCTAGGGTCCAGGAAGTGACAGAATCAAAAGCACACTCTTTCCCCACCCTGCTAATGTGCCCACTCCTTCACAAACAGCATGACAAATTCCCTGTCCATATTGCCTCAAAATGCCCTGAAATTAAATGTCATCTCCTAACACTCATTTCCTGCCAACCTCACACCCGTCTCCTCCTGGTCGCCTACAGCTTTTCCTGTCTGTGAACGGTTTTAGGTGCTAAAATGCCATGTGTTTCTTATAATAGTGACACTCATGTCACCACGAGGGCTCACGCTGTGCCTCTTTCAAAGATACCCAGAGCTCCTGCTGGTCGCTGGGTTATTACCACGTTATTAATTGACATCATGATTCCATAACGTAATGGGCAATTATTCTCTCCGTGAAGGAAAGATTAAGTAACCAGCTCGAGGATAGGACAAGGTCAAACTCAGGACTGAGACTAGAAACCAGCGTTCCCAGCCTGTGTGGCGCCAGGAAGGCCAGGTTCCCCTTTCTTTCCCAGGGGAAGGCCACAGACACAATGCTGTCTTCTAAAACCGGTGCCACACGTGTGCTGACGGCCCCAAGACCCAAGCCATGGCCACACCTTCTGACTCCTCCTCGGCCAGCAGAAGGGGCCTTTCTTGAAATGGGTGGATTGAGGACAGTGGTCATCTGGGGATGCCCAGCTGAACTGAGGCAGCTTGGTGCTGGGCATGGAGGGCCACCTGAAGACTGCTGCCAGCAGCAGAAAAGCAGGTCTGGAGGGGAAGATGGTGTGCTGTTGCTTCTGCTGGAGAAGCTTGTCCTGCTGGTTTTCCTGATATGGACTCACCTGTTCTCATCCATAGAGGAGCTCGGGTCCTCGCTGTTGCTGAGGATGGCTATGGTTCTCTTTGGGGGAGCTCTGGTCCTGACCTTGACCATCACTTCCTGGCTCCCAGGCAGACCTCTCAGCCTGCTGGCACAGATCCCCCTGGGACAGACTTTGTAGCTCCCACCTCTGGCCTTTGGGCCTCTGGATGCGGATCTTTGATACAGACTTGCATGAGACATTGTCATGGCTCCAGGCCTCCAGATCCAGGCCCTCAGTTGGGCGCTTTGGGTCTCCAGTGCACGGACAGATCTCCTGCACTCTTTTGCGTTTGACTCTCTGATTGACTATTGTAAAACAATCCTACAAATTACACATCCCATGTTATATCTTCCTCCTTACAAAAATCACGATGACAACGAAGGGATTGGTGTCTTTCCTTCTCTCAAGCTCTGGTTTAACAGAGCTTCCTGTCCGCTGCTTTCTCTGCTTTGGATGCTGAAGCCACAAAAGGATCATGTCACCTCTCAGCTTAGAACCTTCCAGTGGCCAAGAGGTGACAAATCAAGGCTAGGGTTCAGTGAGGCAGTTGGCACCTCCAGCCCCAAAGCCAAAATCATTCCTGCGAGCTCTCCCTCTTCATTCTGTTCTCCTCTATCTTCTTCCTAACATTCTGGCTACACCGTGGTCCCCAGCACACGGTGCCTCCAAAGCCTTTGAACACACTCTTCCTGAGGCCCCGAGCTCAGTCCCTCCCCAGGTGGCCACATGACTTCCACACCACTGAAGTTTTAGCCTGCTCTGAGATGACTTCCAGGACCTCACTAATTATTCCCATCCCCCAAGTACTTCCAGCCCCCCACCCCTCCCAAACCTCATCCCCACCACCCAGCAGGACCAAGTTCCTATTTTTCCCTAGCCCTTGACAGTGCTCAACACATTTTACTTATTTATCTTGTCTGTTGCTGTGACCCACAGCGCAGCTCAGGGAATACAGAGAAACAGAAATTCCACATCTTTGGAGGGGAGAGATATGCTTCACGGTGACAAATCCCGTCCTCAACTTGTTTTTTTATAGTACTGCTCAAAGTGATCCCAAAGTCACTTGTGGTTTGAATTACTTTAAAATTCAGAGTACTATTAATTTCCGGTGAGTAATTCCAAGAACCGTGGTACTTGGGGGAGAATCAAGATGTTCTCAGAATGGGACGCATAGCTAGGAGGAGTAAGAGAGACCACGCTGCTGAAGTCATTTTCCTGTTTAGCGAACCGTGGCCGCAGCGCCAAGGATATTTTGAGATTGACTGTACTCTGATTCACTGGAAATGAGATTCTGCAGGATAATGTGTTTCTTTAAAGTGTTTTGGAAGAAAGTCACTGCCCTTCTAGCTCCTGCTCAGCAGCGGGAGAGAAGGCAGTTCCAAGTTTTGAGGTTTCTGCATTAGATCAAACAGTTTCTTCCAGGCCATTCAAGATCAAAAAGAGGCCCAGGTGTGGCAGAGGGGCCATCTGGCACAGGGGCAAGGAAAAAAAAAAAAAAGATTCAAAAGGAAGCAAAGAGAGTTAAAATGGGCACACTCACTCTGCTCAAGTCGGTGTTCCTCAGGTGCCTCCCCTGGGTGCCCAGAGCCGCGGGGGATGATTCCCGTGTGCTGGGCCACCCGTGTCCTGCGATGTCTGGGCGACACCCAGGGCAGGGCGGCTCCCGCACCTGTCTCTACTCATGCCTGCGCCCCAGCATCCACCTCCAGAGGCACGAGCCGGAGCCCAGCAGACCTGAAACGCAGCTCCGCGCACACCTGTTTCCATTAGGCTCTCACCCCACACCCGAGTGTGTTCTCTGAAACCCTGAGCCCACGCAGCAACCTGGAACACCGCTGCACTCAGTGGGGCGTGGCGGTGCACACCTGGAGTCCCAGCACCCTGTGAGGCTGAGGCAGGAGGATGGCCAGTTCAAGCCCAGCAAGTTAGGGAGACCCCCATCTCAAAATGAAAAATAAAAAGGGCTGGGGATGGAGCTTGGGGTGGAGACTTTGCATTCGATCCCCTGTACTACTGAAGAAGAAAACCAAACTGGAAGCCACCATCACACCATGCTCCTGTCAGAGCTTGAATTCAACTATGGTTCTTTGGAGGACACCAGGGAGAGGATGGTGGAAAAGTGCAGTTCCAGAGCCTCCAGATTCATCTCAAATACTTAAAACCCCCACATCGTACCCCCACCCTAATCAAGCCTGTTTCTCAGGGGCCTCACACTACACTGGAAGTCTTCGGGGGTACCTGTAATGGTCCCCCAAGGACAGCTTCAGGTAGATACATTTTTCAACACGTGCATGGGGGGTTGTTTTGTTTTACCTGCAGTACTGGGGATGGAACCATGGGCTTTTGCCCTGAGGTCTATCCTCAGTCCTTTTTATTTTTTATATTGAGATGGGGATCTTGCCAAATTGCTGAATTGTCCAGGCTGGATTCAGACCTGTGATCCTCCTGCCTCAGCTTTCCAGAGAGCCCTAGGATTACAGGATATCCAGTATCTTTTACTACATTTATTTCTCTTTATGGAAAGCACCAAACACTAGTCATTTCTAAAAGAAAAGCAGGGCCGGTGAGACGGCTCAGTGGTCTAAAGCGTCTGCTTCGGCAAGCTTAGGCAACTGCAGGCACTGCGGTTCAATCCCTGGCACCACATGCTGCGCCAGCCCCACCCCCAGGGCAGGCTGAGCCCGCCATAACATAGATAAACAAATGAATAAAGTTCCAAAACAAACAAAAAAGCTAAAAGAAAAGCAAAAGGCAACATGCATACAGCTGGATTATTTAAAATAGTTTAAAATATATATGGTCACCAGAAGAATCTGAAACATCAGGTGAAAAATAAGGCCAAGCGCTGCTCATCACTGACAATCTTCACTTTTTCTAGTATATTTCAGAAGTGATTACTGAAAAACTGTGGAGTTTTCGTACAGCAAGCACTGCTCGCTGTGTGAGCTACAGACCGGCCCGATGAGAGCGAGCTGGGGACATCCTGCCACGTGGGCCACACTTCACCAGAATAAGTTGTGTGATTCTGTTTATGTCACTCTAGAACACACCAGCTGGGTCTGTGGTGGGCAAAAATTAGGAGAGTGCCTGTGGAGTCTGGGCAGGGATTAACTGTGAAAGGGCGTGGGAAGGCACGGTGGTAGTGTGTGTCTTAGGAGGGGTTTGCACAGCACATCTGTCAAAATTCATCCTGCAGAGCCAGGCATGATGGTACATTCCTGTAATGCCAGCACTCAGGATGCTGAGGTAGGAGGATCTCCACAAATTCAAGGCTAGCCTTGGCTACATAGTGAGTTCAAGGGCACTGAATCACAGAACAAGACCCTGTCTCAAAAAACTAAAACAACACCATGCAGGCCCTACCCCCAGGGGTGTGCTAAGAAGGTGACTGAGACTGGGCGTGGTGGTGCACACCTGTCATCCCAGCATTTGGGTGGCGGAAAACAGGAGGATCACCACGACTTGGATCTGCGTAGTGAGACCCTGTAGACCTTGTACTAAATACATTTTTAAAAAAATACTAAAACAAGTTCATAGAAAGGAACAGTTACTGTTTATATTGTTTCATTAATTTTGCATGTCTGGGGCTGGAGAGATAGCTCAGTCAAATAAGCACTTGCCTAGCAAGCACAAGGTCCTGAGTTCAATCCCCAATACCAGGAAAAAAAAAAAAAAAAAAATTGCATATCTGTACCTGCTAATCTGAGCAACTACTTTGAATAGACAATATGCAATGTAATTAATGGCCATTGTTAATTTCCTATCATTTTGTTTTGAAATTCTGTATCATTTAGGGTTTTTTTTGTCTCTTTAAAAAAGAAAGCAAAAGAAACCTAAACAAATGTTTTAAAAAACTAAAACAAAACAAAAGAGAAAAACAAACAATCCAGAACTCATCCTGCATTCAGGTTAGGGGTGTAGCTCAGTGCCAGATCACTTGCCTGGCACAATTGGGGTCCATTGCCAGAATTATTAACCATTACAAATAATAATTGCCCACGGTAATAATAAAAGATAATCCAGAGACAAATGAGATTATGAACCACAGGACGGGATAGGTTGGGTGGGAAGGAGGAGGGGAAGCAGGGATGAGAAATGTGTGTCCACCCACTTTCCATTACAAAATAATGTGACAAAATCATCCTGACAGGAGGAAAGTTTCACTTTGGTTCCTGGTATCTGAAGTCTTGGTCCCTACTCACAGGCCTATTGCTCTGGGCCTGCACTGAGGCAGCACATCATGGCAGGGAGCCCTGCAGGAAGGCTGGTCACTTGCAACCCGGAAGTGAAAAGACCGGAAGGGGCTGGGCTCTCCATAGAACCGACGAGAGTGCCTTCCAATGACCTAGGTGCCTTCCTGCCACCAGGTCCGGCCACTTCCCCATAGCACTATCACAGGTGGGGACCAAGCCTTCAACATGGCCTTTAGACAACATTCAAGATCGAAGCTGTAGCTGGACCTGATGGCGTCCCTGCAATCTAGCACTCAGGTGGCTGACTCGGGAGGACCTCGGTGGGTTGGAGGCCGCCCCGGACTACATCATGAATTTGAGGCCAGCCTGAACTACACAGCAAGGCCCTGCCTCAAGAAAAGGGGAGAAACAACACTTTTCGGGGTGTATCTCCCTGGACAGCTATGTTTCACAGATAGCCCCTCCCCCATCACAGTTAATATTAAAATCAACCAGATTTTGAGGAAACACCACGAGGAACCCAAACAGTAACAGAGGAAACTTAGCCATCCAGAAAGTAGCAGAAGCTCCCTGAAGCGGCTGGAGAAGGAAAGCGCTAACTAACTTCAGGGACTTGGGCAGAAGCACGTCAGCCGCGTTCTGTGACGCCGAAGACAGAAGCTGCCCCTTGCCAGGCTGCGCGTGCTTGGTGCAGGAAGTTACGTCAGCAGAGGGCACCCCTTCCGGTTTGACGACCGGCCCAGCCCTTCCGGTCTCTCTGTTCACTTCCGGGTCGTTGCGCAGTGATGATGGGAAGCGACTTCACGTGCCCAGGGAACAAACAGGTAAGTAGCAATGGAACCTGAGAGCCGGCGCTTTGTTATTGCTGGAGACGGAAGTCACTACAAAGGACGAGCAAGAGTAGGGTGGGCTTTTGTCCAGTGGGATTCAAAAGGATTATTGTGGACGCAGGACCACTGGCCCTCACGCTTGCACACACACGCATACATGCACACATACGCATTCATGCACACACACAAATGGGTAAATACCGAAGTAAATAGCAGTTCAGGCACAGGGGAGAATAGGTGTTAGCAAATTCACAGACACTTCTTTCTCTTTTCTTTATTAGTCCCTGTTTGCAGTGCATAACGTTTCCTTTCCTCGTGCGGAGTGGGTCACCTTCATAGCATATCTTAATTTCTGGTTTCATTCCCTCTCCTCCCCGTTACCGCTCCTCGCCTCTTCATCCTCTCCGGTGAGAAAGCTATCTCCCCACTTCCTATCATTTTTTGTTTTGCTCTTTATTTATAATTTGAGTTTCTCATATAAGAGAAATCATGAGCTATTTAAGCTCATTAGCATTATAGTCTTGAGTTGGATCCATTTTCCTATGAATGACTGAAGCTTACCCTTCTTTATGGCAGAGTAGTACTCCACTGTGTGTAACACATCGCCTCTATCCATTCATTGATCAATGGACACATAGGAGGCCTCCAAGACTTAGCTGTTCTGAGCTGTGGCACTATAAACACGGGTGCACGTCTTAGTTCTGTCTTCTGAGAAGGCCCAAGAGCAGTGACTCTCCCATAGCAGAAAGCACATCTAACATCCAGACCTTGGGTTTTAAAAGTCTCCAGTAAATGAATTCAAGACTGCTTAGAGAATATCAAGGAAATGTAAAGTGAGCCAGTAACATCTTGTGACAGAAAGTAAGGATGTGCTCAGAAAACAAAGGGACCAAAGGACCTGGGACCCCCTGGAAGGGGGACTCTATTGGTAAAACTGAGATGTCAGCCACAAAATAGACATGCTGATGACGCATTAGAACCCCAGAGTGAAATAAGCACCCACAGATTCAGTTGGATTTAAGGAAATAATTGAAGGGGTTGGGGAGATAGCTCCGTGGCCCAAGTGCCGGCATGGCAAGTGCAAAGTTGTGAGTTTGAACCCCAGTACCACAAAAATAATAATAATAATAATAATAATAATAATAATAGAATAAGCAACAAGAAGGGACTCTCCTGGTTTTAGGTTCATGAATACTAAAGATACTGATGGTACTCTTTTGTGGGTGTTTTGTTGTATTTTATAGTTCCGGGGACTAAACACAGGGCCTTTGCACTGAGCTGCATCCTTGGCCCATTTTGAAAATTTGTTGAGACAGGGTCTCATGAAATTGCTAAAGAGCCCAGGCAGAGCTGGAGTTTGCAGTCCACTTGCCTCAGCCTCCCAGAGATCGGGCATTATCAGGCGTGGGCCACCACACCTAGCTATAAGATGTCCCTAATAAATAGTCCCTGCTACATCCCGTCAAGGCCTGTCCCTCTGAGTGTAGGGCACCCTTATCAAGCTGCTGATTAAAGAAGGAGGAGTTGGGGGAGGCCGTGAAGCCAGGGGCTGGTGGAAGTTGGTACCGTTGCCTTATTTAATATCATTTAATTGCTGAATAAACGGATCTAATGAATCAGCCCCACAGTAAAATGATGTAACAAGCAATAAATCTGCCCTGGTAACCTCCGTGTCAATGTGCACATCGTAGCTCACATAGTTATCACGAAGCGCGGGAAACCTAGGGCCGTAATGACATACACACATGTCCCCAGGAGACCAGACTCTGAGGATGGTGAAGGGAAAAACATGATCTTCATGCTCTCAAGACGCACAGGTCAGGAAACGTCCTATGAGATAATTCAGAAAGCTTCTGGTTCCCAGTATGGGACAGGAAGCACCGAAGGTCCGATTCAGCCCCGGGAGGATATATGTTCAGAGAAATGCCAAACCTCAGGCCTCCCGGGAACTCGGAAAGCAACCGGAACTCGAAAGGCAAGCCTTCCTCGGCTGCTGCTAAACATATCTGCTGTCCAAGTGAGCTGTGAGCCCCTGAAAACTCTGTGATCCAGCGGTCAGCGTCCGAGGACGAGAATCGAAAGCTGCTTTCACAGTGATGAAAGCTCTGCCTCTTAACTTGTCCAGCGGGAGACTGGAAGGCCTTACTCTCGGGCCAGGCTGTGAGCGTCAAGATAGAAATTTGCTCCCTGGTCAGACTTTCTAAATACAATATCGCTAAGAATTTCTCTAAGGCTTTTCAGGCATACAGCAGAATCCTGCGTCTGAAGTATTTTGTATGTGAAAGGAATGCTTACATTCTTAACTCTAGAATGCTAATAATTTTAAATAATCCCCTTTCTTCCCCTCAGTGCTAGGGATTGAACCCAGGGCCTTGCATGTGCTGGGTAAGCACTCTACCAATAGTAATTCTTTTTTTTTCTTCTGTATTTAGGACAGGGTCTCACTATGTAGATCAGACTCATAGTCCTCCTGTTTTCAGCCTCCCAAGCACTGGGGTTATAGGTGCGTGCCACCACGCCCTGTCTCGTGCAGTACAGATCTGATGTGTTAAAGTAAAAACTTGAGAGCACATGCCATCTAGAAAATGCCCCATATTTATGGAATAGGGAAGGAAACATGAGGCGAGAGGGGCATTCATGCCTTCTGATATTTTCTTGGACGTCAAGGAGCTCAAATTCCTCTTCGGAATTAGGTCATTAAATGAGCACACTTGGGTGGGTCGTGATTTCCCAGGTGTGTTTCTTATTAGAGTGAAAAAAAAAATTAGAGTCTATTTTTAGAGACCTTGAGTCTCGTTGGCTTCCCTATGGCTGAACTAAATTGTTAGCGGGAAGCGCACGGTAACCTGCCCGCTGACACACAGATGTGTGCCTTTGCCCAGCTTAGAAGAAGCTTCTCAGATCTGTTCTCCTTCCCACCCTCTGCTAACCGCTGCTCCCCAGAGTAAAACAAACTACTGTACTCCACAAATTCAGGAAAAAGAAGATTACTTAATGGAGTTGATGTCTGCATGGACGTTTGCAAACTGGAACTCCCTGATTTTGTTTCCAACTCTAAGGTTGAAATCTGGGCTTTGCCAGGCAGTGTGAGACCACAGGCAGGGTCTGCATCTATGGGGGATAATTACATACAGGGGCTATGCAGGCGCGCCCCACCCTCCCGCCTGTGTTAGGCAACGACTGTGTCCCTTGTCTGCACTTCCTCCCTACCACAACCTCATTCCAAGAACATCCACAGAAGCGTTACATTTACTCTCTTGCCTCTCCAGGTTTGATGATTGCCAGCTATAAAATAAGCTGACAATGGGCAGGACTGTAAGGAAAGAACGCAGCGCACACCTGGCAAGCGCGGAGCTGGATACTCATTAGCTGGAGCCTCAGGGAAGCTGAATGCAGGGACAGGGCTTGGCTTCGATGGAGAGGAAAGTGGGGGGGCCAGGGCAGGCTGGAAAAGGGGGTGCATGGACAGCCAGAGCTGAAGTGGCCCAGGTAAAGCCCCTAGCACTTTCCAGAGTGGTTCCCACGTTTGCAGAGGTTTTCTCTGGACATGGGACCCAGCGATGCCACAGAAGTCCAGCTGGGCTTATTGCAACCCAAGGGCAGAGCGCCTGCCTGGCCTGTGTGTGGCCCTGGGCCCACATCCTGGTACCACAGCAAAGAGAGAACTGAAAAGGAAAAAGAAACACGTTTTTAGGGGAGATCTTACTCTCCCCCAACACCTCTGCACCCCGCTTCGTGGATCTGGCTTCTGACCTCAGCGCCTCTCCTTCCTGCCTATAGAAGTAGCTGTGTGCCCATCTGCCATCCTCCCTCCTCCTCCTCCCCCCTGCACGTTCCTCCCGCCTCTGCCCCCTCACCTCTCCCGCCTCCCCTACCCTTAGTCCCCTGTAGCTCATTTCTCTCACCTCTCACCTCCCCTGTGAATTGCTGACAAATGAGCATAGTGTTCACACTGAAGGAACCCTTGAGCTCCCCAGGCCCCTGAACCCCAAGTGCCTCCTGTCTCCCCACCAGTGTGGGCTCCACTTCGTTGTCGTGGATGCCGACCCGTGCATCAGCCCCTCTCGCCTGCATGCAGCCCACCGTGCCGTGCCATCCATGCACACCAGCCTCTTAATCACCCTCAGACCCAAATGGTGGTGGTTAAAAACCCCAGGTGAGGGGCCGTGGAGACAGCGCAGCAGTCTAAGTATCTGCCTAGGCAGATGCGCAGACCCAGGTTTGATCCCTGGCACCACTGGCCATGCCAGCCTCCCCCGGATGTGGTGGCCCAGGCCTGTAGTACCAGTGCTGGGGAGGCTGAAACAGGAGGATCATTTGCGTCCAAGCTGTGTCGTGAGACTCTGTACCAACTATATAAAAATTTAAAAAATAAAAAAACAGGACGCCTGCCTGATGCTGCCCCTTTCACGTGGTCCCCAACACCAAGCCTCCGGATTGTTTTTCCTAAGCTGGGGAGAGGTTACTGTCCACCCCACCCCCCTACCACCCCTGCGGGTCCTTCTGGTCTGAGCTCAAAGGTCACATCCCCCAGGATCCTCTCTGATTGTCAGCCTGGGGCTCTGGTCAGCGCTGGCCTCCTTGTCTCTTCCCTCTGAGGACCTATCCAACTGGCTATTGGGCTCACTTGGTGTCTGGTTTTTTTTTTTTTTGTCTTTTTGGACAGGGTCTCGGTATGCAATTCAGGCTGGCCTTGAGCTCACTTTTGTAGCCCACGCTGGTCTCAAACTCGCACTGATCCTCCTGTCTCCTCCTCCCAAGTGCTGGGATTACAGGCGTGCGCCACCGGTCCTGGCCCTGGTGTCATTATTTGACCCCACTCCAGTGAAAGCAAACCTGGTGTCACTGATTCCCATTGTCTGTCCTGAGACTACACAGGAAATAGTCCTTCATTGTGTTAGTTTAGTTTTTTGAGACAGGGTCTCGCTATGGACCTTGAACTCACGCCGTAGCCTAGGCTGGCGATCCTCCTGCCTCAACTTCCCGAGTGCTGGGACGACAAGGGTGCACTCTCGCCTGGCTGGAAAACGTTTGCTGCTGGCATTCGCCTTGCCCAGGGAGCCCAGGGAGCCCAGGGAGCCCAGATCGGCATAGCCAGCTCTGCACACTCCTTTAATCGTACCCCACTTCCGGCCACCACGGAGCGTGCTCTGAACCCGGGCTTCGGCCCACGGAACGCCCTGTCTGCCCCAGTGATTCCACCGACTCGGCACCTCCCCTGCCCCGAGTCTGCTTTTCAGGTTCCTCCTCACAGACCAGGACAAGTGCCTCGAGCCTGGGTTGCCCAGCGCGGCAGCTGCCCCTCCACATGCAGAGGCCGAGGCCAGGGAGACCCTTCAACTGTTAACAACACAGTGTGTCATGGGAGGGTTCGGGGTGGAACATCCTAGGACACGGAGAGTGGGCGGTGACAATAATGCGCTCCCCGGCTTCAGCACAGGGACAGTCCAGTGGGACGAAATTCCGAAAAATACCAAAAACTCTAGGCTGGAAGACACGGGTTGATGCCATAGGACAAACTGCAGCCACGAAGGGATTGCTACTTTCTCTGAAGTTGCAGTTTATGTGGGCTTCTTGGTGAGTTTATGGCTCTCGTATTAATCTGTATCCACAACTTGGAAAATTGGGGCGGGGGCCAGAACTCTATTTTTCTGTCTGCAGTGAATGGGGAGGTGTGGCAGACACAAGAAAAACAAGATGAGAAGCCATTCTATGTCGGGGACAAGTTCATTTTATTTTATTTATTATTATTATTTTTTTTTAATTTTTATCCTTTTGAGACAGGGTCCCACTATGCAGTTCAGGCTGGCCTTGAGCTCACTTTGTAGCCCAGGCTGGCCTCCAATGCATATTTTGCTTTTTTGAGACAGAGTCCAGCTCTGTAGTTCAGGCTGGCCAGGCCCTCACTAAGTAGCCCAGATTGGTCTTGAACTCTCGGACATCTTCTTGCCTCAGCCTCTCCCGGACTACAGGCATGCAGCACCATGCTGCTAGAGGGAAATTTTAAACCATGACAAGATGGATCGCCTTGGCTTGCTAGAATTGCAAATTTGAAGCTGAGATGAAGCACACCTTGCCAGATCCTTTAGCTGTCCCTGAGCAGCAGGGTTTAAGAAAGCTGAATCTAAGCATCCGCATCTAAGCCCCACGTTTACTGCCGCACGGAGGTGATAACAATCCGAGGTCCAGGGCAGAGCCAGGAGGGGTCGCTGAGGAGGCCCGGGTGTGCGGCAGGGGCTACAGTAGGAGGCCCCTCTCCTGTGACTCACCAAGAGTCAGGCGCAGCTCTTGACCAGTACTGTAGGCGCTAAGATCCGGTATTTGCTTTAGACCGTGGGAGCAAAGACTAACAAGGAAAATACTCCAGAACAGCTGGGAAACAAATTCCCCTCTGGCCTGCACAGAAAGGGCTCTTGCCAAGTCCTGCTCCACCCTCGGGACAGGGGCTTCGAGAGAGCCCGAGAACTCCTCTGTCCCTCTCGCCTCCCCCGGGCCTCCCCGTTCCCCACACACCGGCTAGAAATGATGCTCAGCTTTGGCTCTTCTTTTTTTTTCTTTTTTCGTAACACAAATCTTGGCAAAAAATATCCAGTTGAACAAGCGACAGGAGCATGTCGCTTTAGTGGATTTTTCTTGTATCCTTTGAATCTTGCGGATTCTGAGATTTGTGATACGAAGTCAACGTCAGCTGGTGTGGCAGCGTAGTTTTACCTTAGGTCACCAAGAGCCTCCGGGTGGCACGGTGTTGTCCTCCCAGTGGCCATTGTAAACACCAGACGCTACCTGCTTGGCACATCCCTCAGCCTGGCAGCCCACACAGTGCACAAGGGGCAGGGAGGCGCGTCACGACAGTCGCTGCGTTGGCTCTCTTCTGCCCACTATGGCCTGTTTCTCTTCCGTACTGCCACCCTGCCCTGGAGCCAGCCAGCCGGCTAGTGACTGGAGCCACTACAGACTGTGAGCTGCACAAGCTGCGCCCCCTTTGACCTAGGGGGTTGTGTATTTTGTCTCAACAACAAGAAAGTAACTAGCTGAGCGTACTTTGTCTTTTAGTTTCAGTGACGCTTTTTCTTATGGTGGTGCTGGGATTGAACCCAGGCCCCCACACGTGCTGGTGAGAGCTCCCCGCTGGTCCACACCTGCAGCCTCAGCGGTGCTTTTGTCCAGGCTGGCTCAGCAACAGGTGTCAGGGTTTTGATGGTAAAGAACACTAGTGTGGAATTATTTATCCAGTTGCTTCTGTTCACAGGAGAGGAGAAAAGAAAAAAATATTAATCTGGTACCAGGAACCGAACTCAGGACCCGCTTGCCTTGTGCTGCTGAGCTACATTCCTGGCCCTGAAAAACTTTTTTTGCATCACTGAGATGAAAGTAGCAAAGCTAAGATATTATCACTTGGTGGAGAGGTTAGTGCAGAGACAAATAATTACCTAGGAGAGGAATAAAACTCTTAATACAAAATAGCCCGTGGGCTGCCAAAACCTCTGTACAAAGTGCAGCAAGCCCACACAGTGGCAGAGTTTCTAATACATTCAAGAAACCTTGGCCAGGTGCAGTGGTGCAGGCCAGGCGTGGTGGCACATGTCTGTAATCCCAGCACTGAGGAGGCTGAGGCAGGACAATCAATGACAATTTGAGATCAGCCTGGGCTTCAAAGTGAATTCAAGGCCAGCCTTGTCAAAAAGACAAAAAATAATGAAAGAAAGCTTGAGCACCTATTGCTGTACTGTACTGTACTATACTATGCTATAAGATACTGTAGTGTGCTATTGTATATTGTGTTATTGTTGTAGTCAGGGCTTGCAAAGGGAACAATTTAATAGAGGACACAAGAGTCTAGATCAAAAGAGTGCAGGAAATCTGTCCACACATGAAAGACCCAGAGAATCCAGCTAAGGGCCCAGATCCCACAGGAGGGTCCTGCACAAGTCCAGCTGAAGGCCGAGAGCTTATAGCAATGCCTCCCACGAGTCCAGCTGGAGGCCTAGAGCCCACGACAATGTCTCATGCAGGCCTGCGTCATGGATCTGGGTTGGGAAGGCCAAAAGGCCAGGCGTGGGTGCTAGAAAGTCTGCACCAGCAGGATGAAGGATCTGCGCCAGCAGGCTGAGGGTCCACGTGGAGCCAGGAAGCGACACTCAAGGTGAGGAGCAGAGCTCTGAAGACGACCATGCCATCCTGAGCCACAGGGAGGACCCAGGCTCCCCCGATGAGGGGGAAAGCTGAGTTCCCATCAGGAAAGTCAACGTGACTAACCTCACCAGGGCGCTGAATAGTGCACATCTTTCCCTCCGGAGTAGGAGAGTGGTACTCAGAGTGAAACGCAGCCATTCTCAGTGACCACAAGGCCCCGCCCAGGCTCCTCCAGTGAGATCAGGCAGCTTGGCTCCTCAGCCTAGTTCGTAGCAGGAAAGTCAGCATGACAGTCTCCTCCAGGAGGACCAACAGCCCTAGGAGAACCGACGGCGTCCTAACAGCGCCTCCAGTTCCCCTCCAGTTCTGTTTTATGCTGCTGGCACTAACCCTCAGGTGGGCCGCCCACACCCAGCACCACGCTAGTTCAGTTCAGCTGGGGTTCCAAGTTGCCCACCAGTTGTCCGTCCACCACAGCCCACCCCAGCCAACTTGAGAACCATAACATTTCCTTCAATTGTAGTCTCTTGGCAGTTCATAGAAAGTTAACATGTCTTGGTCTATTTAGATTTACATTAATATAACAATTACACATACACAGTTCTTATTGCCTTCATTTCTGCACCAAAAAAATATTCAAAGGGTGACCAAAATTCAGTGTTAAAACACAATATTCTGACTAGCCCAATTACAAACACATATGTAGAACCAGCATTAAAGGGACTTTCACAATCAGTGTTCCTGTTTCCCACTAACTTTTATTCTTTTTTTCCCCCATTAACTTCTTTTGGGAGAGATCTTAAACGAGCCTTTACTAGAAGGCTGGCTATTAGAGTTGTTTGGAAAAATCCTACAGGCATTTTGGTATTGAGGACTGAACTCAGGATTTAGCTCTTGCCAGGCAGGTGCTTAAGCTATTGAGCTATCTCCCCCAACCTCTGGAATAAGGGTTTTATTTTATTTTATTTTTTATCTTTAATTTTTTTTTCGCGGTACCAAGAATTGAACTGAGGACCTTGCACTTGAAAGGCAAGCACTTATTCCACTGAGCTATCTCCCTGGCCCCTAGAATGAGGGTTTTAAATTAAAGTCCCTAATTGCATTGCTAGAGAGATGGGGCTGGAGCAGAACCAGGAGTAGCATCCATACTGTGGGTGGATGCGGCGCTGCAGACCCCCATTAAATTTTTTTGCC